>WNYA01000811.1:11787-112623 GCA_019512145.1 Engystomops pustulosus
AGCGGACACATTCAGGGCACACGATGTTAGTGAATCGCAGCAGACCCGAATCCTCGTTGGTCAACGCACTGCAGGATCGCGACAGGACCGGGTAAGTAATTCTGCCTCTGTGTGTGTCCTATGCAAATTTATCATAAATTTTATTCTGTCACAAGGAATCTGCACTCGTGTCCAGAAATTCCCGAGTGGTGGAATGTGTGACCCAGGACTCAATCTGCGTCCAGAGGACGCGAATAGGGCAGGGGAGATGATTGACCGCCGTCCATACATGTCTGTGACAATGGTGGGCGCTGCTGATTGGCTGCCATGAGAGCTTGGCCTGAGGGGCAGACTGTAATATTGTTATAAATTATAATAAAAAAAAATATGGAAAAAAAAAAAAAGAACTCATCATGAAACCAGAGACATACTCATAGATCCAGCCCCCGGAAATATGAAAGCTTATATTTATTATCCACGGCCTCCTTCATTCTAAAATCAACTTTACAATTATGACTAATGAGTAAGAATGGCTCTGGGGGCGTTACCAGAAGCCTCCGCATGCTACAGCTTCACAGGCTGTTACACAGTGAAGGAGCACTTCCCCCCTCCAGCTGTGTGAGGTGAAGTGATGGGGGGGGGGGCAATGTATCTGCCTGTGAAGCTGCAGCACGGAGGAGCTATGGTAACACCCCCAGAGTCCTTCTGGCTCATTAGCATAATTGTTCTGATATTAAAAGGGGAGGCCACGGATAACAGATATAAGCAGATACCACAGTCCCGGTGCCTGGATCTAGGAGTAATGTCCCTGGTTTATCAGGATGGATTCTGATGGGAGATTTCATTTAACCCCTTAATGACGAGGTCTGAAAAGGCGCTAATGACTTTCCATTTTCAGGAAATTCGGGTACATTGTGGTTATAAAGGCCATAACTTTGTTTATTTGTATATAAGAATATTTGTGTGTACGAGTGTACAGATGTGTATATATTGGGGGGCCGCATGCAGAAGTCCCAGAACTGAGGGATAATTGCTGGGGGGGATAATATGAGGAGGAGATGGGGCACATTATCAGGGGGGACCAGAATATGAGGGGCCATGATGTGACAGGGATCTGGTGGGGGACAAAGGGGGAGACAGGAGGCACTAAGGGGGGGATTATACCGCGTGGGGGCGGAGTAGGGGGCGGAGCATGACACGTCTTTTGTCCCTCTTTCCGCACGTTAATAGCTTGGAGGGACACGGTTTAACTCTTTCAGACCTGGTGTTCACGTGACCAGGAAAACGTGCTCCTTAGAAAGTTAATAATGGGGGTGGGGTACAGGTAAGGGGGGCATTATTAGATGGAAGGTCAGAGGCCACATGTGGGGGCACCTGAGGAGATATTTTAGTGTGTGTGGAGGGTGTTATATTCTACGTGGACGGGGTAAGAGCGACGCTTTGGATCTGGGGATATTATCCCAACTTTCCTCCATCTTTTAACATCCTCAAAGTGTGAGGTATCCGATACGGCAGTACGTGCCGACTACATCTCCACCATGTGCTTGTTGCTCAGTTACAAGTGAACGAGGCCAAGCTGCAATACCCAGTACAACCACTATACAATGCATGGCGCTGTGCAAACCACTAAACTACAATCCAATGATGGTGTCTCAGTAGGAGATGGTGGGTCCATTGCTCCAGCACACCAACTCCGCGACATGCAGGACCCTAATGTGGGTCAGGGCCCACGGCTATAACATAGCAGTATGTGGGGCATATTAGGGGCCTCCCCAATTCTCCCGGTTCAAAGTTCAAAGTTTTAACTCCAGTCATATAAATGGTAAGAAATCAGTAAACAAGGAAGAAAATGGGGCAGAAAGAGGAAAAGGAAATACAAAACGCGGCCCCTTTAATTAAGAGGCGTGGTTTGGTAAAGTCGATTAGCATACGCCCGCCCCTTTCCGAGGTATAATCCCCTCCCCTTACTGTTGTCCGGGGCCCTGCCTACCGCCCTCCATTGTCCGTTGAGGCTATCTCTGTCTCGCCTGACGCGATTTTTACTCCATATTAGCGTTATACGGGATACTGTGAGGAAAAGACGCGTCTATGGAGTTGGAAATGCCGCAACGGGACGCTCAGAGCAGCGGGAGAGAGCAGGTAAGCGCAGCCGCTTGTCAGGCATGGCGGCGGGCAGCCCGGCTCAGGCCCCCGGCTGTGTAAATCCCTCCGCTTCCTGTGTCTCGGCCTCATTAGCTCGGTGAGGCGGCAGTGGCGGCGGCGACTCCTCTCTCAACCTCACACCGCGACCAGCGCTCAGGCCCCGTGACCGACACACCGCGGAGACCCTGAAAGGTGGGGCGGGAGGAGGCGGCGGAGGGGCCGGTATCCGGTACCGCGCTACCTTTATAAGGGCCGGATGCGGAATATATTTTACCGCACCGGCGGATGGATTCCGCTTTGTATGAGGCGGTTCTGTCGCCTCTGCTCACTCTGGGGTCGGGGGATGCGGTTTTTTTCATTTACCGCAGTGTTATTGGGGTCTGTTCACATTGACCTTTACTCATTGCGGTAACGCAGCAGGGTAAATTATAAGGGGAGAATGGGGAAAACTTATTACAGTAGAACTTTGTACTATCAGCAATTTTTACAATTTTATTTTTTTCGTGTTTTTTTTAGGTTATATCACTGCTTCCCATTAGAAGTGCCTGTTTGCATACAATTTGCATATTTAAATTGACCCCATCACTATATTAATAGGTGCCAAGTCCAGGTTGTGGGGTCATTGTATAAAGATGAGTGGTCCATGGGGTAATAATTGGGGTAGTAGTTGCCCCCCGGTGATGCCCTGTAGCCCAGTGTTGTCCATACACTCTCCTGACAACTGCGTTCCAGCCGTAGCGTGCGATACCTTAGTTTGGGCCGGCAGAGATGCTGTTGATGGTGCTGATGCTGCTGGGTCGGGATGTCTGAACACCTAGGATCACATCAGAGAGAAATGTTCTAAATACTAAATCTGGGTCAGAGGTTAAAGGAAATCTCCCCTCAGAATCCTTCCTGATAAACTGGGGGCATTACTCCTAGATCCAGGCACCAGGACTGTGGGATCTTCTTATATTTATTATTCGTGACCTCCTTCCTGCCAAAATCAACTTTTATAATTAACTTGCTAATGGACCAAAAGGGATCTGGAAGGTGTTACCAGAGCTCCTCTGTGCTGTACTTTTACAAACTGTTACACTGTCTCAGCACTTCCCCACTCTCTCTGCCTGCTGTAATCTCACACAGTGAAGAAGTGCTCCTGCCCAGTGTAACAGTCTGTGAAGCTACAGCACGGAGGGGCTCTAGTAACACCACCAGAGACCTGCTGGCTCGTTAGCATAAGTATAAAACTTGATTTTAGAAGGAAGGAGGCCATGGATAAGCAGCATAAGATACCACAGTCACGGTGCCTGGGGTTTATCAGGATGGATTCTGCTGGTAAATTTACTTTCATTGGATTGACTAAAGTAATTGGGTAAAGTCAGGAAACTTTTTTCTTCCTTGCTCCGCAATGATGATGGGGTTTATCCTGTCACTAATATCAGTGGAGACTCTTCCACATGTGACACCAAAACTGCATCTGTCATGGGCCCCAGGAAGCAATGTCCAAAAAAGTGCAATAATCAGGACCACCCTGTTAACAATTTGACCAGCACATCCCGTTTCTGTAACTTTTCCAGGTGATCATACCCAGCACTTGTCTGGTTTGTGACCATAACATTTAGTGTTTGATGCTTGAGACCCTTGTATTGCCCAATGAGCCCCTCGCTGGGATGAGACGCCCTCAGTCCTTTATCTGACTGATGGGATGTCTACATAGGAATAGTCGAGGAGGATTGGTCTCAATTCAGACTAGAGTGGATGCAGGAGGCTGGTACCAAATGTGCTGATAATGGGTCTCGCTTAGACCCTGCTGTTGTATGTGTCCTGGGCTTTGCTCGTGTGGTCCAAGGCCTGACCCTGTGGTGGCCCAATATTACGAGAGAGCGCCTTATAGTGCAGACTTGGCAGCTCTGTCATCTGTGTGCAGGATTGTACTAATAATCTCTACATCTTCCTTCTCAGATGCCCTCAGCCACAAGCAGCAAGGCTGTGCCGGGCTCCGGCGAGGCCACAGCGACTGGAAATGTTCAGAGCGAGGCCATAAAACAGATCCTGGTGGTCCTGGAAAAAAAAATCCGCAACCTTGAAAAGAAGAAGGTTTGTACTGGGCAGGGAATGGTGTGTAGTATCGCTGTGCCCGGGTAGTACCTGCTGTGTACACTCCCTGTGCCAGCCTTGCTCTAGAAGCTTCTCCCTGTGAGCACATCACCCCGCAGGCGGCAGAGTAATGTAATCCCCAGTCATGTGCCGCTGCAATTCTAACCGCACTTTGCCTGGGGAATGTGTAGTCTCACTTGTGCTGTTTGGCTTCACACTTGTCGCCATCTCCTTTAGGCTGAAGACTCACAAGGAGGTTCAGCTCAGTGTTTTTGGTATAGATTTTGGGCAGCAGTGTATGGAATCTAAAAGGAGGAACGTGCACCGTTCCATCCTGCTACAGCCACTCGCATGCAACTGCAACAAAAACTAGCGCCAATATATAATGGAAGCCCCATCCCTCTGCCACCGCTGGACGCATCTGAGGCTTGGGCCTCCTGGTGTTGTTAGCTGGTGCAGTTATGTGCAGAAACCCTTGTGAAATATTGAAGGTGTTCTAGGTAGTGCACAGATGTGGGGCAGGAACGCAGCGTGCGGCCTATTCTGCCACTTGTGCCATCTTGACGGGTGGGGGGTGGAATAATTGAAATTACTGGCATTTTTGCACGTAATTGCTATTTTTGGACTTCTACACCAGTTTTCTGCTATAGAAGCCCTGATAAATGCCTCCATGTCTCCGCAGCCTTGTAACACGTAAGGTGGATCTCCAACTGTATGCCCCTTTACCTGTAGACTGCAATCTTTTTGTTGAAAAAGTTGCACATCCTGTAATTACAATCATTTCTATGCCGCCTCCATGTCAGGTGACGGCAGAGAGGGCTGGCGCAGGGCAGGGACGCACTCGCTATAGCTCGTGAGCTTTCATACATGCAGAGAATTGTACACAGGACCCTCCTCGTGTATCTGGCGGGTGGGCACATGATAAATGTTCCCTAATGTGCTCATTCTTGATGGCAAGTGTCTCCATGTAAACTATTCTGTGATCAGGATAAACTCCTCCTGCACCTGAATTGTTTTTCTAAATGCTGTGTGTGAACGCAGCCCAAGTAGAGGCCATGTGTAGTAACTCCTAGAAAATGCCTCATTACTGTGGATCTCATACACTGGTCACATTTTCAGCTGCCCTCTTGTATATTGTAGCTGGAGAAGCATCATCAGATCTTCCAGTCTTTGGGGGTTATTTATCTTATTTCCTACTCCTCTGAGCTCTTTTTGCGCTTGTGTTGAGTCTATTTTTTGGGGGGGTCTTTGTCAAAATGCAGGGGTTTTTTTTGTTGTCTTATTAGGCGCGAATCATGCCATTCATTGCCTTTCCTACGTATTGTCAGGACTGGTGCGTTATTGCCCAACTAATTGCACCTTTTAGATGCAAATGAATATTAAATGAGGCGCAAAGATCTGGAAGGAGGAGAAATACAAAGACAAATTGGGGGCAAACCAGGAAACTGCTACACCGCAAAATGCTGGAAAAGGGAGCCGAAAAATGTGGCAAATATCCCAATGAGCTCAAAAAGTCACTAGAATACAACTAAAAAAGGTTAAGATAAATCTGCCCCTTTTGTGTATCAGTGCAGGGGCGCAGGTGGGGTGCGTACTGAGCCCCTGTGAGCAAGAACCATGCAGCTACATTACACTCCTGGGCAAGGCCTCTATCACATGGATGGTACATTTTGGGCAATTACCCTGCTTTATAGAGAAGCTGTGACCCATCATTGATGACCTGCACCACGCTCTTGTTGACTGTTGCAAAATAAGATGTTGGGGGTCCTGTGAATATAGAATGGGTGCCGCCTCCTTCTTGAGACACAGAAGCTACTACTGGCGTGTGGACAGAGCCCTATGGTTGGGTTATGCTTCTACAACTTGTCCCATTCTCTTGGGCTGCGGGAACTTCTATGGACATAAGTTCTCTTCTGCTACAGGCTGGGGCGGTGATGGCTGTTAGATGCTACTATATTGAATGAGATCCTCTATAGGTGTAACCCGGGTGGGGGGTGTACGGAGGGAAATAATCTCCTAGGAAGTGTTGGACTTGAAGATGCTGCAGTGTCTGACCTTGTCTGTCCATGACCTTGACCCTTGGTGTTCCTGAACCTGCATGTGGTTGGGGTTGTGAGTGGCCGGGCTCCAGTTCTGGCTGACACTGGGCTGGTTTATTGGGTTTTGCACTGATTGTCCTTACGTTGGGACTGGTGGGTATTCCATTAGCCGCATTATATGGAGGGTGACGCGTCCTGCACCTGCGCAGGGATATTGGGAAGTCTCATATAGACCATGGGATTGGGTTCTCTGCAATAAATCCGCCTTGTGTGAATAAACTTATTATTTTACCAATGGCGTACGGTCTGCACAAGCGGAAGATGCAATGTGCTGCAGTCGAGGGATACAACCCCCAGGGCAAGAATTGTAACACTTTCATATTATTGTGACCCCCCAATTGTAAAAATTTCAAAGTGGGTTGAGATCTGCCGAGATTAAGAACAGACTTCAGATTATTAGAGGGTCTCTGCAGTGTAATGGGCCAGTGCTGTAAGGAGCAAGGGGCCAGCTGAGCGGCACCAGGGGGGCACAGGGCTGGTACTGTATAGACCGGGGGAGTCCAGCTGAGCGGCACCAGGGGGGCACAGGGCTGGTACTGTATGGGACCGGTAGTCCAGCTAGAGCGGACCAGGGGGGACGGAGTACTGTATAGACGGCGGGAGTCAGCTGAGCGGCACCAGGGGGGCACAGGGCAGTACTGTATGGGCCGGGGGAGTCCAGCTGAGCTGCACCAGGGGGCACAGGGCCGGTACTGTATGGGCCATGGTAGTCCAGCTGAGCTGCACCAGGGGGCACAGGGCTGGTACTGTATGGGCCATGGTAGTCCAGCTGAGCAGAACCAGGGGGGCACAGGGCTGGTACTGTATGGGCCATGGTAGTCCAGCTGAGCTGCACCAGGGGGCACAGGGCTGGTACTGTATGGGCCATGGTAGTGCAGCTGAGCAGAACCAGGGGGCACAGGGCTGGTACTGTATGGCCATGGTAGTCCAGCTGAGCTGCACCAGGGGGCACAGGGTGGTAGTATGGGCCCTGGTAGTCCGCTGAGCAGACCCAGGGGGGCACAGGGCTGGTACTGTATGGAGAGGGGGAAGGCCAGCTGACAGAGACACCAGGGGGGCACAGGGCTGGTACTGTATGGCAGGGGAGTCCAGCTGAGAGAACCAGGGGGGCAAGGGCTGGTAATGGATCGGAGCAGGGGGAGTCCAGCTGAGCGGCACACAGGGGGCACAGGGCTGGGCTGGGACTGGATGGGGTAGTCCAGCTGAGCGGCACAGGGGGCAACAGGGCTGGTACTGTATAGACCGGGGGAGTCCAGCTGAGCGGCACCAGGGGGGAACAGGGTGGTACTGTATAGGAGGCGGGGGAGCCCAGCTGAGGCGGCAACCAGGGGGCACAGGGCGGTATGTATGGGCCAGGGGGGGGGTCCAGCTGAGCCGGCACCAGGGGGGCACGGGGGCTGTACTGTATGGACTAGGGGAGTCCAGCTGAGCAGCACCGGTGGGGCACGGGGCTGGTACTGTATAAACCAGGGGGGTGCAGCTGAGCGGCACCAGGGGGGTACTGTATGGGCCGGGGGGGTCCAGCTGAGCGGCACCAGGGGTGTGGCGTTACACATTACATGATGGAATCGGGAGGTTGTGGACGGGACAGATTACACTACTACCCTCAGTGTGACCCCGGAGAGGAGTTGTAGTCCCGGTTCCGGGGGGGTTACACGGAGGAGATATTTATTATGCAGCTCTGTGGCTGTAGCGAGGGCTCTGTGTGTAACACGTGGTGCGGGTCATGTGATCGCGCTCCCGGCATGCACGGCGCCGCTCCTGGTGTGTGTCCCGGGCACCGGCTGCGCTCTGCTCCCGCTGCGGTGCCGGCTCTTTGTGTCGGGCAGGTCCCGGCGCCGCACATGGACTAGGCCGCGGTAAACATGGCGGCTCCCAGTGTGAGGGGGCGGGGCCTGTGCGTGAGCAGCCGCAGACTACAACTCCCGGGATGCACTGCGTGTACCTGTGTTATGGAGGATGTAGCATCACCCTGCGGTAACGCGTGGGGCGCAGCGACCTCCCGGACACCTGACTACAGGCTGGGGAAGGCCCCGGGAGACCCCAGCACAGCAGGGATAGTGTAATGTCCCATCACTGAGCAGGGAAGCAGAACGTCATAAAGGATATCACACTCCATCCTGATAACCAGGGACATTACTCACAGCTCCAGGCACCGGGACTGTGGGATCTCATATTATCCATGGCCTTCTCCCTTCTATAATCAACTTTATCAATTATACTAATGAGCCAGGCCGCTCCATGCCATAGCTTCAGAGGTTGTTACACTGCCTCGCCACAGGGCGTAATGTAATCTCACACAGTTGGAGGGGAAAGTGTGACCTCCAACTGGGTTTCTGCTACATGGTTTCTGTCTATTCATTACAATGAGCCAGTGGCTCATTCTAATGAATACTGTGCAGAAATGTCATATACTGCAATACAGTAGTATTTCAGTATATGGTAGGAACGATCAGACCATCTAGGGTTAAATGGTCTAGGAAATGGTTAAAAAAAAGTTAAAAATGAATAAAATATTAAAAATTCAAATACAAAAAAACAGTAAAAATCACAAACACAAGTTATCGCCGCTTCCCAAAATGCCCGATCTATCAAAATATAAAACCGGTTACGGCCGGCAGTGACCTCCGAGATGGAAATGGCGCCCAAATGTCCGAAACGCGACTTTTACACCTTTTTACATGACATAAAAAATGTTTAAAAAAAATGATCAAAATGTCGCACAGACCTCAAAATGGTAGCAATGAGAACGTCGGCTCATTTTGCAAATAATGACACATCACGCAGCTCCGTGCGCCAAAGTATGAAAAAGTTATTATATTTTTTTAATTTTTCCACATTTGGAATTTTTTTCCAGCTTCCCACTACATGGCATGGAATAATAAATAAAATCACGTAAAAGTAAAATTTGTTGCGCACAAAATAATCCCTCAGACAGCTCTGTACACGGAAAAATGAAAAAGTTATGGATTTTTGAAGATGGAGAGCGAGAAATGAGCAAAAATACCCTGCGTCCTTAAGGGGTTAAGGAGGAAGGAGACCATGGATAATATAAGATCACAACAGTCACCGTGCCTGGTTTATCTGGATGGATTGTAATGGGAGATTTCCTCTAATGACCTGACCGCAGGATGGGTCCTGGCTGCCCCCATCTTTATATGACCAGTATAGAAGCCATAGATCTACAATGCAATGCAATATAGTTTGTCATCAGACCCCCTAGGGTTGAAGTAGAATATAACACTAATAACTTTTTTTTTGCCAATTTGGATTTTTTTTTTCCCAGTACAGTGTGCACAATATTTACTGATGCAATTAGGCTCACGGATAATAGGCCCCATATAAATTTAGAAAAAAGAAAAAAAGCGGAAAAAATGAAAGTTATGGTGCGTCTTAGTGGACTGAAACAAATGCTGTGGATTTCCTATGTAAAATTGCAAATCTTGGTTATTTTTTCCATATAGATGTTCAGAGGTTTTTTAGACTTTCTCCATAAGAAAATAATCTGTGGATAATGTTAGTAATCCGGACACTGGGACAGTGATGTGGAATCTGATCTTATCATGTGGGTTTCTCTCCCTTTTCACTGTACAGAGCATCAGGATCACAAACTATTGCCCCTTACAACTCCTCGGAGCAGGGCAGCCTTGTGGGGAACACCCCGGGAGCCTTGTTCTTTCCTTAGTAAAACGCCTCTATAAGTATCATATTTACTGACATGTTACTTGGGTAGAAGTTGTGACATTTTACTAGGAAATGTCTTATCTATAATCTTTTGAAGCTTCTTTACTTGGTTGCACAGGAGTTATGTCGGGCCTGTACCTACCTGCAGCCCCTATAATTGTATATAATGTCTTGCAGGGCAAGTTGGATGACTACCAGGACCGGATGAATAAAGGAGAGCGGCTGAATCAGGACCAACTGGTAGGTGGAGAAAACTAAAGAGGTTTACTAGTATCTTGTGTGACCACCAAGTCATTTCATGTTACTGGAGCAGGAAAGAATCGTCCAGCACCTTTGTTTCTTGGATCTAAAGTGGATGAGTTTCCTGCAGTCCTGTAGGAGTAGATTTGGCACTCATTGGGGTCCCAATAGTTGGACCCCTGGTGATTACTCTTCTCTTCCTTTCCCTAGTTTAATAAAATCGCTTTTAAATATATTTTGCTTGGGTATAAACCTCCATCAGATACTTAAAGGAAATCTACCACCAGGACGAAGGATTGTAAACTGTGCACACTGACCTACTCCTCTGCCAGGAGCTGCTCTTCTTTTAGCTGCTTATGCATTTGTTTTTACAGAAAAAGGCTTTAAAAATTATGCGAATGAGCCAGAGGTGCAAAATTGCATAAATTTTGAAGTTGTTTCATGTGTGTGTTCTCCAGCTGTTTAATATGGAGGCGTATGCAACTCCTCGCCTCTCTGGTACCCCTAGGTCACTTGTGGGAGTTTATATTATGTATGTACATTCTGCAGCTTGCTGAAATACGTTTGAGGCGACGTCAAATTGAGCAATTCTGTACAGACCATTTTGAGCCGAGTTAATCTTTTAAACTTTTTTTTTTTTTCTTAGGATGCGGTGGCAAAATATCAAGAGGTTGTGACCAACATGGAATTCGCTCGTGAGCTTCAAAAAAGTTTTGTAGCTCTGGGGCAGGATGTAAGTAGATGATGATTCTGGTATCTCAGTGTGGCATAGTCCAGGAACTAGGGGGCACCCCCTCCCCGCCAAGACCTATAGAACAAATCGGGAAGTTTACTAAAGGGAACTGGCAATGATTCCCGCAAATTTACACTCTATTAGATGCTATGTGTGAGCAGGACCAAGGTGTATATCAGTATTGTCTGTAAGATGGGATGACTACAGCCCATTGTTGCTATTGGCTGCAATTTGAGTGGAGTTGCAGTTTTGCATGGTTTTCCCCTTTAATTTACTGTGTTAGAGGGTCAAAGCCGTGCGATCTTGGAAGGGGATTACCCAGCTTCTTGATGCAGATCATGGATATAACTAACTGTGTCTTGCCTCCTCTTAGATCCAGAAAACCATCAAGAAGACGGCTCGTCGTGAGCAGCTCCTGCGGGAGGACGCAGAACAGAAGCGCTTAAAGACGGCGCTGGAGCTCCAGTTCATCTTGGATAAGCTTGGAGATGAGGAAGTCCGCAACGACTTGAAGCAAGGTCTTAACGGTGTCCCTGTGTTGTCTGAAGAGGAACTGAGTGTACTGGACGAGTTTTACAAACTGGTGGAACCTGATCGGGACCAAACTGTAAGGTAAATGGAACCAATGCTGAAGGCCATTTCAGATTCTTAGTTTTGCCAACTTGTCCTCACCAGCTACTGCATAAGTACAGGCTTTAGTTAAGGTATCGTTGGTTCACATCTGTTTTGGAGATGTCCGATCCTTGAAGAATATCTAAAATCTGAGTTATTTTTCAGGTTGACGGAGCAGTATGAACAGGCGTCCCTTCACCTCCGGGATGTCCTCGATGGAAAAGATAAGGCCGTCTGTGGAACCACATGTAAGATTTGTCTGAATAATCCGGGGTGGGAGGTTTATGTGCTTGGTATCTGCAGTCGGCTTGTGTTGCCTTTTCTGGCTCCTCCTTAGTCAGCAGTGACCTAGGCCCATTGCCAGTTTCTGCCCGCTCAGCAGTATTGTTGCTGATGCACACAGTGTACCCTCTTTCTAGAAATCAGATCAGACACCGATGAGATGATTTGTTCAGTGCAGTAATGTAGCTTCTTAATGTCAATTTCAAAGTTTTCTGACAAGGCAGGGGGGAATTTCATCCACCCAAGGTCTTCTAGTTCAGTGTGTGTGTGTCCAGCATTTTTATCAGAACTTATCTTGCTGCTTTTAGATAAAGCCGTGCGCGAACTCCTGGATCGTATCCTTCAGAGCGGATATTTTGATACACCCCCGAATCACCAAAATGGGCTGTGTGAGGAGGAGGAAGCCCTTGCAGCGCCGCCTGCAGAAGAACAAGCACCTGAGCTCGGTAATTTGCTGATATTCTGGGATGCCTAATATGTCCCAACCAAAGTCCAATCCATCAATAAGTAACTGACCTGAGAGGCTCGGGCTTCTGGCTAAGCACTTGATTATGTGCCTCCATGTAAATATGTTGTCTGGTACACAATGAACCTGGTCATTGTGATATTGATGTCTACAGTTATAACAAAATATGCTAGGAAATTGCTGCAGTTGCTGGGTATTTGGTCGGATTTATTAACCAACTTCTGTTCTTTCTCATCCCCAGAACCCGAACCTGTGGAGGAATATGTTGAGCCCTCCGAAGTAGAGTCCACTGAGGTACGGATTTTTATGCATTCTGTCTCCATCTTGCTGAGTTACTGGTGCAGTGAGCACGTTACACTGTACACGGCACTGTCAGCACTCAGATAAGGGGCTGATAACTGGAGGCTTCACGAGTGACCAGATGCAGATTTTACTTGGAGTGGCTTAAAGGAAACCTACCACTTGAAGTGGCAGGTTTCTGATGGAAATACCGGGCACCAGCTCAGGGTGAGAGTAGTGTGGCGCCACCTGGTGGTCAGGGCTATACAATAGTTCATGTCCAGGTTGTAGCCTAAAACATAAGGGCTGTGGTGTGGCCAAGCAGATGAGCGATGCTGTAGGCGCAATGAAGCATAATGTAATGTACTAGTGTGGTCCTAAACAGATCCTTTTGTAGTTCTACCTATTGGTTATATTATTACTAGATTTGGAGTTTAATGCTTTTTCCTGTGTTTTTAGTGGTAAACCCTTACCATGCAGCATCGGACCAGTCCCACCAAGCATCTGCTGGGCATCAGCAGGCACAACAGAATACTGGATTTCCCCGCAACAGCCAACCCTTCTACAACAACCGAGGGATGCCCCGGGGTGGGCAGCGGGGCAGCAGGGGGCTGATGAATGGCTACAGAGGGCCATCTAATGGCTTCAGAGGTGGGTGCTGTGTTTTTCTTGATCCTTGTATAGGTTACATTTGACTCATTCCTTTGGATTTCACTATGTAACCTCCTTGGGTGTTGTAGACCTGTGTATAACTTTGCTTCTGTGCCTGCAGGAGGTTATGATGGTTACCGCCCGGCCTTCTCCAACACTCCAAACAGCGGTTATTCCCAGCCACAGTTCAATGCTCCCCGTGATTACACCAACAACTATCAGCGGGTAAGTACTAAGAATCCTCCTCTTCTAGAAAATGGCATGTCTTTGGATATACATGGACCCCCACCTATAACAAGAACATGGGTTAAGGGTGACACATTTGACCATGTTCACCTGGCCTCTAGTCTGTGGCACAGCCAGAGATGGCAAAGTACAGCACCGTAGTGAATGGACTAGCAAGGCAAATGATAAATGAACTCTTGGGTCCATATACTTCTGTGTAACTGGGGACAACATGGGCCTTAAGGACAACCCTTTTATAACTATCATCAGAATCCATCATGATAAATCGGGGACATCACACCTGCTCACAGTCCCGGAATCTAGGAGTAATGTCCCCGGTTTATCAGGATGGATTCTGATGGGAGGTTTCATGGGGTTCTGGGGTCGTTACATTTCTTTATACAAATATGTTGCAGTTTATTTTTGCAACAAATTAGCAGGTAATGACCCAATGGCTACTATCCACACCTGCTCACAGTCCTGGAATCTAGGAGTAAATATTAGCCATGGAGTCATTACCTGCAAATTTGTTGCAAAAATAAACTGCAACATTTTTTGTATAAAGAAATGTAACTACCCCAGAACCCCAATCTCCCATCAGAATCCATCCTGATAAACCAGGGACATTACTCCTAGATCCAGGCCCCGGGACTGTGGGATCTTCTTATATCTGTTATCCATGGCCTCCTTCCTTGTAATATCAACCTTTATAATTATGCTAATGAGCCTGAAGGGCCATGTCATGGTCTTGTGAATAAGACTGACCTGCTGATCTTCTTCCTCGCACAGGATGGCTATCAACAGAACTTTAAGCGTGGCACTGGACAAGGCGGTCCTCGGGGCGCCCCTCGAGGTAATACTCAAGCGCTGCACTCCTAATACGACCTCCCGGGCGTCTTGGTATTCGTCCTGTGGAGCAGAAGGAATCTTTTCCCCCTACAATAACATCCCTAGATAACGTCGGCCACCGCCAGACTCCCGCAGCATCTAGTGTGAGGTGTAGAGACCCTCCGGTGCTGAGCGAGTCCTTCCACTATATATTATATATATTTCTCTTTTTTTGTATAGGATCCATTGAAATCGGCTGAGCATCCAGTTAGCACTCTGTTAAAAACTTTTTGCCTTTTTGCTAGAGTGACTTGGCTTTTTTTTTTTTTCCATTTGTTTTAACAAATCTTTCCTGAAAACTTGAAGTTTTAACTTAATTTTCTTTTTTTTTTCTCTTTTCCCGACCAACATGGGGCTGTGTACATTCATAATTTTTTTTTTTTCCATTTTAACTTTTGCAAGTAAAACTAAATAAAATTGTTTTTACCCCCCTTTCATTCGCTATTATTAAAAAAAAAAAGAAAAATCTCCCACCAAAAACTCAACGTGTGAATTGTTGCTTGAGTTACAAATAAAGTTGTGTTAACGTCAATGTAGAGTTTTGTGGTGTGTTTTTATTAAGCTGTGCACTACACACAAGGGTACATGGAGGGGTGGAGGGTCCGCACCTCCTACATCTGCAGGGGTTTTTTCACATATCTGTTGGTCTATACAAGATGAGCAATTTCTCTGTGCAGAGGCTGACCCCTAGTCCTGTATAGCGCTTACATATTCTGTAGCGCTGTGCTGGGGATGGCGTTGTCCTTGTATGTGGTTTTGGACAGAACATAAAAGTTCAATGCAGATCTAGTCCCACTGCTTTGTGTGTGCCCTTTCCCCTGTCAGCTCTGGGCAGTGCCCTCTATATACTTGCACCCCTTGGGTGGTTTAGGTTAAAGGGGTTGTCTAGGGATCATTGTAGGCGTCACACAAGCCTGAGGGCGCGTTCACACGTTGCGTTTTGACCCGCGTTTTTATCACATTTGAAACGCATATACAACAGCTGAGGAGAGGTGCTTTGCCTAATTATATCACACTTAACTTTTCCGTTTACAAAACGCATGGTAAATGTGATGTTAACGCACGTATTAACATTGCGTTAAACGTAAACGGTAATGTAATTAGGCAAATTGCCTCATCAGCTGTTGTAATGCGTTTCAAACGTGACCAAAACGCAACGTGTGAACGCACCCTTAGGCCTACTCTAGGAGGCTACACCAGGCTGATTGTTTATCGTAAGGCTTGGTGACCCAGGAGGTTGTTACAGAGAAAGTGTAGACGAATGCCGCCTTGTGCTCCTGCCCTATTGTCCGTGTTAGTGCAGGGGTGAGATTGCTTACCCACCTTAGGATAGGCAGTCCGTATCCATCAGTCCACAGGGAATGACTCCGGATCATTCCCTGCGGTGCCCCACAAAGTCCAGGCTTGTGACCTGCAGCTGCAATACTGCGCACGGCCACAGTACAATGTAGGGCACTTGATAAGTGTCAATGCATTTGTAACCCTGAGCCTCATGATGATCACATAGTGAACTCCCCTCCTCATGGTCTGTCTGGAAATTGAGGAAAAACACTAGTGCCTTTTTTATAGTTTCCAAAAACTGCACCATGGCTCATGCGCGCACTGCAGCTCCGCTAGATTGAAACTTTAAGGAACGCTCCAGCCAAAGCTAATTCTGTGAACAACACATGATGCAGGGACTCGGGATTGTATTCCTAGAGACTGGAGTTCTGCTCCTTAAGGGTGCTTAAAAACGGATTCAAAACGCCACGTAGGTGTAACGTGTCTGTGACTGGAGGTAACTATCCCAGTGGCGCACCACAATTAAATCTATTTAAATCTTTTATTTTAGTCAATTTCTATATTTTAGGAATTTTTTTTTTTTTTTTTTTCCTTTTTAAAGAAGCCTCTTGTGTTTTGCAGGTCGCGGAGGACCCCCAAGACCCGGCCGAGGGATCCCACACCTGAGCAGCCAACAAGACTATTAACCTGCCGGCGCTGGACCTGCCTCCTTCCCCCATCTCCTCCCTCTGGTCATTGTTCAGGAATCTTTATCCTGGGAACGAGTTTTATTGGTTAGAAACCGGATGTTGAGTTTTCCGAGACCGAGATATGACTCCTCCTCCTGCAGGGTCGTCCTGTATTCGGGGGCAGCTTCATGCGTCCTGCTCTGAAGGACGGGCTCTCCTGGATCTCTGCGTGCTTTACTATAGGCCTACTCCTGGTATGGCGAGTGTCCAGCCCATTTGGTTCTGATCCAATCCTCCTTCGTCAATCTCAAAGTTAATTATATAAGGTTTTTTTTTACTTTCTAAGTTGTGCTTTTGCAGCAGGGACCTGGGGCTGTATTTGTGGGTCTCTGTTGTGGTTACTATTACAGGGGTTTGTGTTCTGAGTTCTGTCTCCTGCTGTTGGGCTCAGATGAGCGTCAGCTCTTCATCCAAGTGCCACTCAGTCCGCCATTGGTGGATCATTCTTCTGGTGATTGCTGGAGCTGTGGAAGAAGGAAAATAAAAACCTGTTTATAAAAAGTCCTGGAGCTGCCTGGTGTGATGGTGTATATACAACATTTGTGTGTCCAGCTTTGGGTGGCGGCATTGGTAGTTGTGCCCCCCTAATGATGACCTATTAATCTGCTATATGAATAGATCAATAATTCCTTTCAAATGGAAAAGTACAGGATTTGGAAATTGTGACCTCTTCTGAAAACAGCGCCACATGTGATGAGAGGTCGTGTCTGGTATTGCAGTGCATAATACTGAGCTGCAGTACCACGTTCAGCCTGTAAGCAGTGGTGGCGCTGCTGCTTTAAGTTTACTCTGTGATTATGCAGATTCTCTGCAGTGTATGTGACATTTGTGAATCGGTCTCTTTGCAGGATTGTGGATTTGCAGACTTTCCGGAACATCCGGATCGGCTCTATCCCAGACGTTGTGCAGCACACCGGGGGCCTGGGGGTCTGGGTATCACTAAATTGCCAGATAAATTGTGTTACAGGCCGGGGACTCACCCCAGTGCACAAGCCTTTACCCACTAGAGATGTTGGTTTATGGTGCTCCGTCTCTTAAAGGGATTGTCTTATACAAACTCTGCCCTATGGTGTAATAAGAGGATAATGGATGCTCTAGAGGTCCATGTTTTGGGCCTCCTGTACCCGAGCCACAGTTTATCCCCAGTTTGAGGACCGCAGGTTACGGCTTTGTATGGAAAGCCAAAGCGCCAGCGCATGTACCAGACCACGAGTACAGGCCACGTACCCCCGAACCATAGCAGATATTTAATGGCCTATTCATAGTTATAAAAATACAAATAGCTTCTAACACAAACAGCGCCACCCCCTGTCTACAGGTTGTGTCTGGTATTACAGCGTGGATGTAATGAAGTGACAATACAACACACAGAAAACAACCCCTTATACCTCTGGGGACAAGTCACTGGACCTGGTCCCTGAAAGGAAGCACAATAATAATAATTACTTCACAAAATAAATCTGCCCTCTGTGTCTTAGGACATATTATCTTTGCAGTCCTGGACTTTGTTACAGGTAAATGTGTAAAATAACGTGTTGTGAAAGATTTGCCTGCACCAATATGGCGGCTCTTCTGGTGATGTGACGTCATCAGCGCGCCGGTGCTGTGAAGGCCCCTGATCAGGCGCCGCGGGCAGCCCCGGGGTCCTCCCTTGCTGTGTGCAGGCGGCACGTGAGTCTGGTCCGGGCTGTCTGATACGAGACGTGTCGCACCGTGTGTCTGTAGTGGGTAGGTAGGTACCGGAGCTGTGCGGTACCGCAACACTGGTCACCCGCTGTCAGCTGCCGCCTCCTTAAAGGGGAGGTTTGCAGTTTCTGTCATGGGGGCCCATGTGTTCTCATAGGATAAAGTCTCGAGAAGCAGGAACCGCACCGCACTATAGGCCGTGTTCACACTAAGTTTTTTTTTTATATGCCAAAAAACGGGGCAGATTTCAGAATGAGGACATTACTTTTTTTTCTAGTACAAAAACTGCATACGAAAACCTGCATGTCTGAACCTGCCCTTAAAGGGGTTTCCTAGGATTTGGGAAAATTTGTGAAAAGATTTAGTGGAAAACCCCTATTTGTCTCTTGGAAAGGCCCCGTGTGACTCCCGTGCAGGGGTCCTGTCCTATGTAGTGCTTGTGGTCACGGAGTCAGTCGCCTCGGTGGCTCCGCCCTCCGCGTCTATGACATCACATCCGCGCTGGAGCCGTGGGGGGCACAGAATCCGCTCCCTCAGATACCGATCCCTTGTCCGTGGGGGTCCGACCTCCGAGACCTCCCCTAATCACGACTCCCGTATGATTGGAGCGACCGGTGATGCAGGAGTCACTCCCTGAGCTGCTGCAGAACCTCTTGGAGAATTGTACAAAAAGTTCGGTCACCGAGATGATCCTTAATCCCTTTCAGAAAGATGTTCTGCAGCAGCTGCAGTTGATCTGATCAGGTCTTGGAGCAGCTTTTGGATTGTATAAAGAGGTTCTGCAGCAGCGGCAGGATGTAAGCTCCGCCTTCTCTCCTGTCAGGTTCCGTCATGGCGATGCAGCGGAAGAAGATCGATAACCGGATCCGGGTTCTGATTGAGAATGGCGTCGCCGAGAAGCACCGCAGCTTCTTCGTGGTGGTGGGGGATCGAGGCAAAGATCAGGTAATGAAATAACAGGGGGCAGACAGCGGGGGGCGCCGCCGGGCAGGATGAGGGGAGTTATAGTGTCTGCTCTCTGCAGGTGGTCATCCTCCATCACATGCTCTCCAAGTCTGCAGTGAAGGCGCGGCCCTCCGTCCTCTGGTGCTACAAGAAAGAGCTCGGCTTCAGCAGGTGAGAGGCGCTCTGGGTTCTGGGGGGCTTCCCTTCTGGGGTGACACTAGAGAGGGGTTTGTCATGGCTTTTAGGGTTGATTCTGGTGGAGTGGATTGATTTCTCGGTGTTCGCTGGTGGGGGGCAGCTCCTTCTCTTCTTCTAGAGGGGGGCGCCGGTGGGGGGCAGCTCCTTCTCTTCTTCTAGAGGGGGGGCGCCGCTGGGGGGCAGCTCCTTCTCTTCTTCTAAAGGGGGGGGCGCCGGTGGGGGGCTGAGATGATGATTCCCGTTCTCCTTGTCTTCCCTCACAGTCACCGGAAGAAGAAGATGCGGAAGCTGCAGAAGCGGATAAAGAGCGGCGCGCTGAGTGTCAATGAGGACGACCCCTTTGAACTTTTCATTGCCGCGACCAACATCCGATATTGTTATTACAACGAGACCCATAAAATCCTGGGTAACACGTACGGGATGTGCGTCCTGCAGGTGAGCCCCCCCCCGCCCCCCTATATATGAATGGCTGCAGTGACCCTACATCTTGTCTCCTCCTCAGGATTTCGAGGCGCTGACCCCCAACCTGCTGGCACGTACCATCGAAACTGTGGAAGGAGGGGGAATTGTTGTCCTCCTGCTCCGCACCCTGACGTCCCTCAAGCAGTTGTACACTATGACTATGGTACGTATTACGCCGGCTTATAGTATTTCCTGGGGGTTGTATCTAGTGAAGTGAATGGCGCTCAGATGCAATACAAGACACGACCAGTGGGCAGGAGGTGGCGCTGTTTTGGGCAAAAAGCAGCCATGTTTATGATTCCTGTACAATCCAATGACATTTTTAGAAGTTAGTACTTGCTGACCGGTCTCCTTGTTGCAGGATGTTCACTCCCGGTACCGGACTGAGGCCCATCAAGACGTGGTCGGACGCTTCAATGAAAGGTGGATATTTTGGGGATACCAGACAGCGAGTGTTTCCTGTAACGCCTCCGCAGGAGACACATGAAAGTTCTTATAACTGTGGCAAAGTATTTGATGCAAATTTTTTAGTAATTTCCTTATACACTTTGCGCTGTGAAGATCTCTGCTGGCTGTCAGTGAATGGCATTATTGGTGGCTAAAATATGTAGGGGCTGGACACCTTCCTACGGTTCCATTCACTTACTGCAAGTGGGAAACACAAGGTATATATAGGAGGTTTTGCCATTTTCGGGCTTCTATTCCCTCAGGTTCATCCTGTCTCTGGCCTCCTGTAAGAACTGCATGGTGATCGACGACGAGCTGAATATCCTGCCCATCTCCAGCCACATCGCCAACATCAAGCCCCTGCCCCCCAAAGCCCAGGTACTGAGGGACCCCTTACCATGCATCATACCTCGCTGTGCCTCTTCTCATCACCTCCTTCTGTACTGCACCCCCTACCATGCATTATACTTCGCTGTGCCTCTTCTGGGTAATAGACATCCACACCTTGCTGTGCTGGCTCTTGGCCAGTGTTATGTATTATCCATGGGGAAGTGTAATAAGACCTCCCACTGCTGTGCTCTGTGGTCTCTGTACAGCCAGTGTTATGTATATCCCTGGGAAGTGTAATCAGACCTCACACTGACCTGTGTCTGTGCCTCTCTGCGCCAGTGTTAGGCAATTGTCCCGGGAGAGCGTGTGCTCTTACCCTTGTGTGTATTGTAAAGTAGCAGCAGGACCGTGGCGTTTTGCCCCCCCCATTCACACTGCTGTGTCTGAGCTCTCTGCATTGAGCAGCTTTTACACAGAGCAGAACGAGGACAGGAATCCCGTGGCCCCACGGCAGCTCCAGACCTTGCATGGACACGTTTATGGAGCTGGCAGGAATAGGTGCAGTACCAGACAAACCTCTGGCCATGTTGGCGCTGTTTTTGAACCTGAACATGAGGGCCGCCCTGCAGAGTGGGGCACAGCTGCATCCCCCCCCCCCCTCACGCTGATGTACCTGCACGATTTTGCGGATGAGCGGCTGGGGTTTGGTTGAGGCCCCATGAGCTGGGAGCCGGGCAGCTCGATCTTCCTTCTCCAGCTGATCCACAGACTTGTGCTGCAGCCCGATGCCCAGGAGCAGCGCCTACAGGTAAAGGGGCGGGAACAGTAACATTAAAGGGGCGCCCTGATAAGGACAAAGCTGGTCTTCTCAATTCCTTGTGTTTATTTAAGATCTCTGCTTGCTGTCACTTAATATTTCATTTCATAGTTTGCATCCGAGTCACGTGATGAAGGGAAAAGTTCCCAGCAGCTTATAGAACAATCTATAAAGGGTATTGACCAGGATGCAATCAGAGGTCAAACATTACCGCCCAATGACGGCACAGCCATGGTCACGTGACTGGTTGGCAGTTCACTCCTATTCAAGTGAATTGGGACAGGGGTAAACCACATAAAACCACTTTACAATGTAGGCGGCTGTGCTCGCTTCAGCAATGAGGTGCCACCGGTGTTAAAGGGGGTGCGACAACGATGATGTGCTCTGATAATGGCTCCTATTCCTTGACAGCAAGCGAGATCCTAAAACCTACAATAAATACAATACACATTGTGCCCTGCAGGGCGGCGACTTAACACTGCGCTGCGGAGAGGTTGATGTTCCGTATTCTGCAGGAAGAACATCGGGATATTTGGGGGATGAGGTCCATGATGAGGTGATAGTCCCCATTGTTCTGCGAGTACATCTCCAGGCGCTTCAGGTCGTACGGGGTCAGGGCGGACCCAGCTCGGGCGGGTGAGCACGCGGAGGGGGGAAGCAAAGGAAGGTCAGAGGTCAGCGCACTCCTGCAGAGGGGGGAGCACAGGAAGGTCAGAGGTCTCCCCTCAGACAAACGCCAATTGCAGAGGGGCAAGCAGGAAGGTCAGAGGTCAGCGCACTCGCAGAGGGGGAAGCCGAAGGTCAGAGGTCACGCACTTGGAGGGGGAGCACAGGAAAGGTCAGAGGTCGCGCACTCTGCAGAGGGGGAAGCACAGGAAGTCAGAGGTCAGCGCAATGCGAGGAAGCCAGGAAGGTCAGAGGTCAGTCGCACTCTGCGGAGGGGGGAGCACAGGAAGGTCAGAGGTCAGCGCACTTGCAGAGGTGAGCACAGGAAGGTCAGAGGTCACGCACTCCGCAGAGGGTGGAGCACAGGAAGTCAGAGGTCACGCGCAGGGACGAAGTCGAGCGCACTCGAGGGTGGAAGCCAGGAAGGTCAGAGGTCAGCGCCTTGAGAGGGTGGACACAGGAGGTCAGAGTCAGCGCACTCTGCAGAGGTGGAGCAGGAAGGTCAGAGGTCAGCCACTCTGCGAGGGTGGAGCACGGAAGGTCAGAGGTACCCACTGCGAGGGTGGAGCACAGGAAGGTAGAGTCAGGCACTTCAGAGGTGGGCCAGGAAGGTAGAGGCACGCCACTCCGAGGGGGGAGCAAGGAAGTCAGAGACACTGCGAAGGTTTAAAGGGGCAAGTTATCTACGGCCCTCAGACTCCTTTGCATGTTTGTTCGCAGGACGTTCAGCGCCCGAGGGGAGAAGTTTCGGAACTGATAGAGAGGAGGACAGGAAGCGCTCCAAAATGACCATACAGAAGGGTTACAACGCATCTCAAGGTGAGCCCACTTAAAAGGGCCGTAATCTCTTTTCTTACTGGACGATGTGTCTTAAAGGGATATCTGCTTGTAGACATCAAAAGCAGGGTCACTTCTGCCCCCAAATTTAAAGGGTTAGAGGTATCCTGGTCCCTGGGGGGGTCTGACCACTAGCACCTCAACTATCTCAAAATCCTTGTGCACCCATACAATATCACCCTCCCAGCGCAACATACCCCACACCCGCCCCAGGGAACCCCCTAGCTCAGTTTCGGCTACAATGTATCCAGTGTATCCATCCTAGAACGTAGAGGGGCTCCTCCTCACCTTTCCAATAGGCGGTCAGCCAGGGCTCCTGCACGGACTCGCCTCCTCCTGCAGACTCTTCAGCATGATGCACGAGTGCTCCCCCGTTCAGGTCATTTGCGGTAACACAAGGACACAGTTTTAGTCTCCAATCCCTACCAAACCTGAAGCGACACTCTGCAACACTCAAAATCCAACGTACCGGAGTCTGGCGCAGGTATAAGGGGACGTACCCGGCTCTCTTCCAGAAACTGCAGAGAGAAGACATTTAGGATCCGGCACCTACAGTCACAGTGATAGGACCTACAGGTTTTGGGGTGGGGAACTTACTTTCAAAAGTTTGGGTGTTAACCCGTAGGACACCCCCAGATATCCAACTTCTCCGCGGGTCTCTCACTCAGCCGCAGCAGCAGAGGCGGCAGGTTCTTCCGGGGGTCAGCGACTCCTTCCAGGAGGTCCACAGCCTGAGATAAGGAGGAGGTTAGACCCGGCCCGTTATACCAGAACCTCACAAGGTCCGGTTATAGGACCCTCACCTCGCTGCTGATGGGGGGGATCTCCTGCGGCTGATTCTTCACACTTTCTTCCAGACAAGGAAATTTCCCCTCGTAATACACTGCAGCTGCTGCAAGGCGCGGCTCCCGTACCCCATCTGCAGGCCCAAAACATGGAGAGTTTCTACTATAGGACAAGGAAAAGTGCGAGACCACCCTACAGCGAGCCACACTTGACCAGCAGGGGGCGTCAGCTGACTGCAACAGTGACCGTATGAGCTCAATGTATAATCAGTCTGCAATCTGCTCATGAGCTCCCCCTGCTGGTTGTAGGATATGTACAATATTAGAAGCTTTGCTTCAGGAAATAGTCACGTTCTACCCCCTGGTAGTCCGGGTGGACGGCGATCTTACTACTCTCCTCCAGATAAGCTGCCAAAATCAGAATCTTGAAACTGGGGGGGGTGGAAAAAGATTTGTTACTTTACGAGGAGAGTGCGGCCCCCCCAAAGGAAGGTTCATCCGCTACACATCTCGTTATCCTAAAACACCATGGACCTACCTGTCCGAAACCGTCCCAGGAATGAGATCTCCGAAGGCTTTCTTCCCTCGGGAAAGGTGTCAGGATGGACTGCTGGGAAATCTCCTTCCAGACAGACCTGAAGAGAGTTGGATAAGGAGTCAGGATGATCTGAGACAAACTGCTCAGAGGGACACTCGCTTACAGCGGGGGTAAGTGCATAGGAGGTACCTGGATGACCGCTAGCGCCTCAGGCAAGGCATTTGGGTAGGAGGGACGGGGGGAGGAGGCAGAAGAGGTGATGAGACCGGAGCGTCCGACAACATCTGCAGTCATTGGGCGAGTTCTGGGAGAGCAGGAAACATAGGATTAGCCAGGAGCAGAGCGCCCCCTATGGCTACAGGAGACGCCTCCCAGGGCACAGGGTAAGGGAGAGGTGAAAGGTCAAACCTTGTAATGAGAAGCCACGTAGAGCGCCATCAGCCTCTGCAGGAAGGACTCCGAGGCTTTGTGGTAGCAGAAAAGGGTGTCCCGGTTTAACGTAGTATCTGGTGCAGAGAATCAAGGAAAGAAGAGATCCAACTCCCTCAGAGCTAAGAGCCCAGCAGCGCCAGAGGGCCAGCGCACAGAGCCGGCAGCGCCAGAGGGCCAGCGCACAGAGCCCGGCAGCGCCAAGGGCCCCGTGCATAGCGCACAGCACAGCAGTGGAGAAGCTACAATCCTGGAATATGATCCACAGTCCTGCTGCTACGAACAACATACACAAAGGTCTGATTACAAAGGGACAGTAATATAACACTGTCTGCAGAGGGTACAGAGCACAGCAGTGTGGTCTATAGCATTTTCTCGCACAGTAAGGATACAGTTCACAAGTCTCGGGCAGCGGAAACCCAGAAATGAGTCGGCTGATGTTCAGACAGTCAGACACAGCAGCTCGTTCAGCCATTTCTCCACCGGATCTCCGGAGCGTAACGTATTGACTCCTGCAGGGAGACCTCATGGAGAGTCCGAGCTGCAAGACACATCACAATGAGCCAACGCAGCAGAGAAAGAGCAGGACGCAGCCTGTGCGGCGTCTACGTACCGGAGGCCAGGCGCTGGGTGCTGGTGGACTTGTTCACGGCGGTGTTGGAGCTCTGACTCTCGGCGCTCTGCTGCCGCAGCTGCGTATGAGCTACGGACAGAGAGGGCCGGTCCCTTCATACCTGGAACAGAAAGGGTTAAAAGGACTGCTTCCGAAGTCAGGCAGGAGTCCATAGAGGCGATTGCCAAGTACTCACCCGTTGATGGTGGACGCCATGAACACCAGGTACGGACCCATGAGGCTCTTGAACGAGAGGAAGAGGGATGGCAGCAGCTTCGTCTATGACCACCAGCTCGGCCTGACCCAGCTTTACGGCATCACCCGGGTGGATATACTGCAGGAGAGGGGGACGGGGGTCACTGATCTGGGGGTTCCGCACTCTAAGACCCTGATTCATCAATGCTCATCTTGGTTCTTAATTGCATTTATCTATCACCACATTTTGGGCCTTCAGTGGTGCGACCAGTATCCCCGTATAAGGAATCCCCCCCCCCCTTATAGGAACACACGGCGAGACCAATACTCCCCCTGAAATAATGGCTGCTGTATGAAACATCATGGCTGAATCAAGTCTAACAGAACGTGGGGACCCCCCCGAGAGAGAGACCCCTCATTGATGTCCTTATAGAGCAGAACCCCCCCCCCCCCATAAGGAAGGACAAAGCCCAATATGATCTGAGAGATTCCTAATCCCCCAGAAGAATGGAAGGGTCGGAGGGGTCACCTGTATGGTCTGTCTGTGCTCCTTGAAGACGTTGACAAGGACCACGGCTTTCTCAAACTCTGGGTTTAGGGACTGGATGATCTCATAGTCCAAGTGCTCCTGCGAGGGACAGGCAAGAAAGGGTTAAAGGGGATGTACACAACCAGGAAAAATAAAAAAAAGAAGCGATGGAAAGGAGTCCGGAGGGGGAGGGAAAGGGACGGAAAGGAGTCCGGAGGGGGAGGGAAAGGGACGGAAAGGAGTCGGGGGGGAGGGTAATGACAGCAGCTTTAATCTCTAACCAATCTAGAACAATGCACCCTTGGCCTAGCTATGCATGCGTTGAGGTGTATAAATTCTATAGATAGTTCGGGATATTGTCCTGCCACATCTACACTGATACATCTGCATGTGCCAAGTCTACCAATGCACAAACACTGTATACACATGGTCCCCCCTGCGCGCACACACACACACACTATACACCCCCTGCACACACACACTATACGCAGTCCGATGCAGGACCTTTGACTCTCACCTGATACTGCAGCGGTCAAAACCTTTAAAGATGAACTCGAACAGCGTGTGCAGGTTGTCAGACTCGGGGAGGTCACAAAGATGTTAGAATACCTGGAAGCAGAGGAAAGTTCTTATGAACACGAGAGAATGAAGCGAAGTCCAGAGATACAGGAGAGGTGATGGCGGCACCAGAGAGCGTACCCAAACGCCACGGCTCCAGCGATGGCCAGGCCAGAGCCGCCGACTTTCCTCGACCACGAGCTGCGGTCAGAGCGACGGTGCTGGCAGGGTCTTCTCCGAGATGGGCTCAATGAACTTCAGCCACCGCCTTGGCCTAGAGAATACAAGAGGCTGCAGCGTTACGGCTCTGCTACATTAGGATTGGGCCCGGCTATTGGGCTATACCCGGGTGTAAGCTCCTGCACATCCCCAGGGTGCACGTCCTATGACAGACTCCAAAGGAGAATTATCATGTGAACTGAGCCTTAACCCCTCACTGATAACGGGATTATTTCACATATTATTGCAGTTCTGCAGTTTCAGATTATCAGATTTGCTGCTTTATACCAGATTAATGGATTCCCGCGGACAGAACAACCACCCCCGGTACCTGGTCCAGCGTCTTGCAGTTGTCCACCAGGCCCCCACAGGCTGAGGTCCTGCAGACTCTGCTTCACCTCCAGCAGCTCCTCCTCCACGGGGTCAGAGCTTCATCCTGCAAGAGAACCAAGGCGGCGATGAGAAGAGGCACAATGCATGGTAGGAGGTGATAAGAAGAGGCACATCGAGTACGATGCATGGTAGGAGGTGATGAGAAGAGGCACAGCGAGGTACGATGCATGGTAGGAGGTGATGAGAAGAGGCACAGCAATGTATAATGCATTGTAGGGGGTGCAGCAGTGGGGGAGGTGATTGAGAAGAGGACACAGCGAGGTACTATGCATGGTAGGAGGTGACGAGAAGAGGCACAGCGAGGTACAATGCATAGTAGGGGGTGTATAGGGGGAGGTGATGAGAAGGCACAACGAGATAATGCATGGTAGGGGGTGCAGCAGTGGGGGAGGTTTGACAGAGGCACAGTGAGGTATGATGTATGGTAGGGGGTGCAGTACGGAGAAGGGATGAGAAGAGGCACAACGAGTATGATGCATGGTAGGGGGTGCAGTACAGAGAAGGTGATGAGAAGAGGCAACGAGGTGATGATGCATGGTAGGGGGTGCATACGGAAGGGATGAGAAGAGGCACAGCGAGGATGCATGGTAGGGGGTGCAGCAGTGGGGGAGGTGATGAGAAGAGGCACAGCGAGGTATAATGCATGGTAGGGGGTGCAGCAGTGGGGGAGGTGATGAGAAGAGGCACAGCGATGTACGATGCATGGTAGGAGGTGACGAGAAGAGGCATAGCGATGTAAATGCATGTAGGGGGTGCAGTACGAGAAGTGATGAGAAGAGGCACAGCGAGGTATGATGCATGGTAGGGGGTGCAGTACAGGAGAAGGTGAGAGAAGAGGCACAGCGAGGTATGATGCATGGTAGGGGGTGCAGTACAGGAGGAGGTGATGAGAAGAGGCACAGCAATGTATATGCATGGTAGGGGGTGCAGCAGTGGGGGAGGTGATGAGAAGAGGCACAGCGAGGCACGATGCGAAGAGGCACAGCAATGTATAATGCATGGTAGGGGTGCAGCAGGGGGGAGGAATGAAAAGAGGCACAGCGAGGCACGATGCATGGTAGGAGGTGATGAGAAGAGGCCACAGATGTTAATGCATGGTAGGGGGTGCAGCAGTGAGGGAGGTGATGGAAGAAGGCACAGCGAGGCACGATGCATGGTAGGAGGTGACGAGAAGAGCACAGCGATGTTAATGATGGTAGGGGTGCAGCAGTGGGGGAGGTTACGAGAAGAAGACAGCGAGGTACGATGCATGGTAGGAGGTGAGAAGAGGGACAGCGAGTCACGATGCATGGTAGGAGGTGATGAGAAGAGGCACAGCGAGGTACAATGCATAGTAGGGTGTGTAGTATAGGGGGAAGTGATGAGAAGAGGCACAGCGAGGTACGATGCATGGTAGGGGGTGCAGCAGTGGGGGAGGTTATGACAAGAGGCACAGCGGGTATGATGCATGGTAGGGGGTGCAGCAGTGGGGGAGGTTGAACAAGAGGCACAGCGAGGTACGATGCATGGTAGGGGGCAGCAGGGGGAGGTTATGACAAGAGGCACAGCGAGGTAGATGCATGTGGGGGATGTGCGCTAAGATGGGGAGGTGAGAAAGAGGCAGCGGTATGATGCATGGTAGGGTTGCAGTACGGAGGAGGTGATGAGAAGAGGCACAGCGAGGTATATGCATGGTAGGGGGTGCAGTCACAGGAGGAGGTGATTGAGAAGAGGCCACAGCGACGGTATATGCATGGTAGGGGGTGAGTACAGGAGGAGGTGTGAGAAGAGGCACAGCGAGTTATATGCATGGTAGGGGGTGCAGTACAGGAGGAGGTGATGAGAAGAGGCACAGCGAGGTATGATGCATGGTAGGGGGGTTGCAGTACAGGAGAAGGTGATGAGAAGAGGCACAGCGAGGTATGATGCATGGTAGGGGGTGCAGTACAGAGGAGTGATGAGAAGAGCTGTGCCTCTTCTCATCACCTCCTCCTGTACTGCACCCCCTACCATGCATCATACCTCGCTGTGCCTCTTCTCATCACCTTCTCCTGTACTGCACCCCCTACCATGCATCATACCTCGCTGTGCCTCTTCTCATCACCTCCTCCTGTACTGCACCCCCTACATGCATTATACTCGCTGTGCCTCTCTCATACCTCCTCCTGTACTGCACCCCCTACCATGCATCTACCTCGCTGTGCCTCTTCTCTCACCTCCTCCTGTACTGCAACCCCTAACATGCAATACTCGCTGTGCCTCTTCTCATCACCTCCTCCAGTACTGCAACTCCTACCATGCATCATACCTCGCTGTGCCTCTTGTCATAACCTCCCCCACTGCTGCACCCCCTACCATGCATCGTACCTCGCTGTGCCTCTTGTCATCACTTCCCCCTATACTACACACCCTACTATGCATATACCCCCGCTGTGCCTCTTGTCATACCTCCCCCACTGCTGCACCCCCTACCATGCATCGTACCTCGCTGTGCCTCTTGTCATCACTTCCCCCTATACTACACACCCTACTATGCATTGTACCTCGCTGTGCCTCTTCTCATCACCTCCTACCATGCATCGTGACTCGCTGTGCCTCTTCTCACCTCCTACCATGCATCGTACCTCGCTGTGCTTCTTCTCGTAACCTCCCCCACTGCTGCACCCCCTACCATGCATTATACATCGCTGTGCCTCTTCTCGTCACCTCCTACCATGCATCGTGCCTCGCTGTGCCTCTTCTCATCACCTCCCTCACTGCTGCACCCCCTACCATGCATTATACATTGCTGTGCCTCTTCTCATCACCTCCTACCATGCATCGTGCCTCGCTGTGCCTCTTTTCATTACCTCCCCCACTGCTGCACCCCCTACCATGCATTATACATTGCTGTGCCTCTTCGCATCGTGCCTCGCTGTGCCTCTTCTCATCACCTCCCCCACTGCTGCACCCCCTACCATGCATTATACATTGCTGTGCCTCTTCTCATCACCTCCTCCTGTACTGCACCCCCTACCATGCATCATACCTCGCTGTGCCTCTTCTCATCACCTTCTCCTGTACTGCACCCCCTACCATGCATCATACCTCGTTGTGCCTCTTCTCATCACCTTCTCCTGTACTGCACCCCCTACCATACATCATACCTCACTGTGCCTCTTGTCATAACCTCCCCCACTGCTGCACCCCCTACCATGCATTATATCTCGTTGTGCCTCTTCTCATCACCTCCCCCTATACTACACCCCCTACTATGCATTGTACCTCGCTGTGCCTCTTCTCGTCACCTCCTACCATGCATAGTACCTCGCTGTGCCTCTTCTCATCACCTCCCCCACTGCTGCACCCCCTACAATGCATTATACATTGCTGTGCCTCTTCTCATCACCTCCTACCATGCATCGTACCTCGCTGTGCCTCTTCTCATCACCTCCTACCATGCATCGTACCTCGATGTGCCTCTTCTTATCACCTCCTACCATGCATTGTGCCTCTTCTCATCGCCGCCTTGGTTCTCTGCAGGATGAAGCTCTGACCCCGGTGGAGGAGGAGCTGCTGGAGGTGAAGCAGAGTCTGCAGGACACTCAGCCTGTGGGGGTCCTGGTGGACAACTGCAAGACGCTGGACCAGGTACCGGGGGTGGTTGTTCCTGTCCTGCGGGAATCCATTAATCTGGTATAAAGCAGCAAATCTGATAATCTGGAAACTGCAGAACTGCAATAATATGTGAAATAATCCCGTTATCAGTGAGGGGTTAAGGCTCAGTTCACATGATAATTCTCCTTTGGAGTCTGTCATAGGACGTGCACCCTGGGGATGTGCAGGGAGCTTACACCCGGGTATAGCCCAATAGCCGGGCCCAATCCTAATGTGAGCAGAGCCGTAACGCTGCAGCCTCTTGTATTCTCTAGGCCAAGGCGGTGCTGAAGTTCATTGAGGCCATCTCGGAGAAGACCCTGCGCAGCACCGTCGCTCTGACCGCAGCTCGTGGTCGAGGAAAGTCGGCGGCTCTGGGCCTGGCCATCGCTGGAGCCGTGGCGTTTGGGTACGCTCTCTGGTGCCGCCATCACCTCTCCTGTATCTCTGGACTTCGCTTCATTCTCTCGTGTTCATAAGAACTTTCCTCTGCTTCCAGGTATTCTAACATCTTTGTGACCTCCCCGAGTCCTGACAACCTGCACACGCTGTTCGAGTTCATCTTTAAAGGTTTTGACTCGCTGCAGTATCAGGTGAGAGTCAAAGGTCCTGCATCGGACTGCGTATAGTGTGTGTGCGCAGCGGGACCGCGTGTATAGTGTGTGTGTGTGTGCGCGCAGCGGGACCATGTGTATACAGTGTTGTGCATTGGTAGTACTTGGCACATGCAGATGTATCAGTGTGAGATGTGGCAGGACAATATCCCGAACTATCTATAGAATTTATACACCTCAAACGCATGCATAGCTAGGCCAAGGGTGCATGTGTTCTAGATTGGGTTAGAGATTAAAGCTGCTGTCATTACCCTCCCCCTCCGGACTCCTTTCCGTCCCTTTCCCTCCCCCTCCGGACTCCTTTCCATCGCTTCTTTTTTGTATTTTTCCTGGTTGTGTACATCCCCTTTAACCCTTTCTTGCCTGTCCCTCGCAGGAGCACTTGGACTATGAGATCATCCAGTCCCTAAACCCAGAGTTTGAGAAAGCCGTGGTCCGTGTCAACGTCTTCAAGGAGCACAGACAGACCATACAGGTGACCCCTCCGACCCTTCCATTCTTCTGGGGGATTAGGAATCTCTCAGATCATATTGGGCTTTGTCCTTCCTTATGGGGGGGGGGGGGTTCTGCTCTATAAGGACATCATAGAGGGGTCTCTCTCTCTTGGGGGGGTCCCCACGTTCTGTTAGACTTGATTCAGCCATGATGTTTCATACAGCAGCCATTATTTCAGGGGGAGTATTGGTCTCGCCGTGTGTTCCTATAAGGGGGGGGGGGGATTCCTTATACGGGGATACTGGTCGCACCACTGAAGGCCCAAAATGTGGTGATAGATAAGATGCAATTAAGAACCAAGATGAGCATTGATGAATCAGGGTCTTAGAGTGCGGACCCCCCAGATCAGTGACCCCCGTCCCCCTCTCCTGCAGTATATCCACCCGGGTGATGCCGTAAAGCTGGGTCAGGCCGAGCTGGTGGTCATAGACGAAGCTGCTGCCATCCCTCTTCCTCTCGTCAAGAGCCTCATGGGTCCGTACCTGGTGTTCATGGCGTCCACCATCAACGGGTGAGTACTTGGCAATCGCCTCTATGGACTCCTGCACTGATTCGGAAGCAGTCCTTTTTAACCCTTTCTGTTCCAGGTATGAAGGGACCGGCCGCTCTCTGTCCCTGAAGCTCATACAGCAGCTGCGGCAGCAGAGCGCCGAGAGTCAGAGCTCCAACACCGCCGTGAACAAGTCCACCAGCACCCAGCGCCTGGCCTCCGGTACGTAGACGCCGCACAGGCTGCGTCCTGCTCCGTTCTCTGCTGCGTTGCTCATTGTGATGTGTCTTGCAGCTCGGACTCTCCATGAGGTCTCCCTGCAGGAGTCAATACGTTACGCTCCCGGAGATCCGGTGGAGAAATGGCTGAACGAGCTGCTGTGTCTGGACTGTCTGAACATCAGCCGACTCATTTCTGGGTTTCCGCTGCCCGAGACTTGTGAACTGTATCCTTACTGTGCGAGAAAATGCTATAGACTCACACTGCTGTGCTCTGTACCCTCTGCAGACAGTGTTATATACTGTCCCTTTGTAATCAGACCTTTGTGTATGTTGTTCGTAGCAGCAGGACTGTGGATCTATATTCCAGGATTGTAGCTTCTCCACTGCTGTGCTGTGCGCTATGCACGGGCCCTCTGGCGCTGCCGGGCTCTGTGCGCTGGCCCTCTGGCGCTGCCGGGCTCTGTGCGCTGGCCCTCTGGCGCTGCTGGGCTCTTAGCTCTGAGGGAGTTGGATCTCTTCTTTCCTTGATTCTCTGCACCAGATACTACGTAAACCGGGACACCCTGTTCTGCTACCACAAAGCCTCGGAGTCCTTCCTGCAGAGGCTGATGGCGCTCTACGTGGCTTCTCATTACAAGGTTTGACCTTTCACCTCTCCCTTACCCTGTGCCCTGGGAGGCGTCTCCTGTAGCCATAGGGGGCGCTCTGCTCCTGGCTAATCCTATGTTTCTGCTCTCCCAGAACTCGCCCAATGACCTGCAGATGTTGTCGGACGCTCCGGCTCATCACCTCTTCTGCCTCCTCCCTCCCGTCCCTCCTACCCAGAATGCCTTGCCTGAGGCGCTAGCGGTCATCCAGGTACCTCCTATGCACTTACCCCCGCTGTAAGCGAGTGTCCTCTGAGCAGTTGTCTCAGATCAGTCCTGACTCCTTATCCAACTCTCTTCAGGTCTGTCTGGAAGGAGAGATTTCCCAGCAGTCCATCCTGAACAGCCTTTCCCGAGGGAAGAAAGCCTTCGGAGATCTCATTCCTTGGACGGTTTCGGAACAGGTAGGTCCATGGTGTTTTAGGATAGACGAGATGTGTAGCGGATGAACCTTCCTTTGGGGGGGCGCCGCACTCTCCTCGTAAAGTAACAAATCTTTTTCCACCCCCCCCAGTTTCAAGATTCTGATTTTGGCAGCTTATCTGGAGGAAGAGTAGTAAGAATCGCCGTCCACCCGGACTACCAGGGGGTAAGAACGTGACTATTTCCTGAAGCAAAGCTTCTAATATTGTACATATCCTACAACCAGCAGGGGGAGCTCATGAGCAGATTGCAGACTGATTATACATTGAGCTCAGTACGGTCACTGTATGCAGTCAGCTGACGCCCCCTGCTGGTCAGTGTGGCTCGCTGTAGGGTGGTCTCGCACTTTTCCTTGTCCTATAGTAGAACTCTCCATGTTTTGGGCCTGCAGATGGGGTACGGGAGCCGCGCCTTGCAGCAGCTGCAGTTGTATTACGAGGGGAAATTTCCTTGTCTGGAAGAAAGTGTGAAGAATCAGCCGCAGGAGATCACCCCCATCAGCAGCGAGGTGAGGGTCCTATAACCGGACCTTGTGAGGTTCTGGTATAACGGGCCGGGTCTAACCTCCTCCTTATCTCAGGCTGTGGACCTCCTGGAAGAGTCGCTGACCCCTCGGAAGAACCTGCCGCCTCTGCTGCTGCGGCTGAGTGAGAGACCCGCGGAGAAGTTGGATTATCTGGGGGTGTCCTACGGGTTAACACCCAAACTTTTGAAGTAAGTTCCCCACCCCCAAAACCTGTAGGTCCGTATCACCTGTGACTGTAGGTGCCGGATCCTAAATGTCTTCTCTCTGCAGGTTCTGGAAGAGAGCCGGGTACGTCCCCGTATACCTGCGCCAGACTCCGGTACGTTGGATTTTGAGTGTTGCAGAGTGTCGCTTCAGGTTTGGTAGGGATTGGAGACTAAAACTGTGTCCTTGTGTTACCGCAGAATGACCTGACGGGGGAGCACTCGTGCATCATGCTGAAGAGTCTGCAGGAGGAGGACGAGTCCGTGCAGGAGCCCTGGCTGACCGCCTATTGGAAAGGTGAGGATGAGCCCCTCTACGTTCTAGGATGGATACACTGGATACATTGTAGCCGAAACTGAGCTGAGGGGGGTTCCACTGGGGCAAGGGGGTGGGGTATGTTGCGCTGGGAGGGTGATATTGATATGGGTGCACAAGGATTCTTGAGATAGTTGAGGGTCTAGTGGTCAGACCCCCCCAGGGGACCAGGATACCTCTAACCCTTTAAATTTGGGGGCAGAAGGGACCCTGCTTTTGATGTCTACAAGCAGAATATCCCTTTAAGACACATCGTCCAGTAAGAATAAGAGATTACGGCCCTTTTAAGGTGGCTCCACCTTGAGATGCGATTGTAACCCTTCTGTATTGGTCAGATTTTAGGAAGCGCTTCCTGTCCCTCCTCTCCTATCAGTTCCGAAACTTCTCCCCCTCGGTGGCGCTGAACGTCCTGCAGAACAAGAACATGCAGAAGGAGTCTGAGAGCCGTGAGTAACTCTGCCCCTTTAAGGAAGCCTTCGCAGTGTCCTCTGACCTTCCTGTGCTCCCCCCTCCGCAGAGTGCGCTGACCTCTGACCTTCCTGTGCTCCACCCTCTGCAGAGTGCGCTGACCTTCCTGTGCTCCACCCTCTGCAGAGTGCGCTGACCTCTGACCTTCCTGTGCTCCACCCTCTGCAGAGTGCGCTGACCTCTGACCTTCCTGTGCTCCACCCTCTGCAGAGTGCGCTGACCTCTGACCTTCCTGTGCTCCACCCTCTGCAGAGTGCGCTGACCTCTGACCTTCCTGTGCTCCCCCCTCCGCAGAGTGCGCTGACCTCTGACCTTCCTGTGCTTCCCCCTCTGCAGAGTGCGCTGACCTCTGACCTTCCTGTGCTCCACCCTCTGCGGAGTGCGCTGACCTGACCTTCCTGTGTCCCACCTCTGCAGAGTCGCTGACTTGACCTTCCTGTGCTCCACTCCGCAGAGTGCGCTGACCTCTGACCTCCTGGCTTCCCCCTCGCCGAGAGCTGCGCACTCTCTGACCTTCCTGTGCTTCCCCCTCTGCAGAGTGCGCTGACTTCCGATTCCTGTGCTTCCCCCTCTGAGAGTGCGCGACCCCTCTGACCTTCCTGTGCTTCCCCCTCTGCAGAGTGCGCTGACCTCTGACCTTCCTGTGCTTCCCCCTCTGCAGAGTGCGCTGACCTCTGACCTTCCTGTGCTCCCCCCTCTGCAGAGTGCGCTGACCTCTGACCTTCCTGTGCTTCCCCCTCCGCAGTGCTCACCCGCCCCGAGCTGGAGTCCGCCCTGACCCCGTACGACCTGAAGCGCCTGGAGATGTACTCGCAGAACATGGTGGACTATCACCTCATCATGGACCTCATCCCCCAAATATCCCGAATGTTCTTCCTGCAGAAATACGGGAACATCAACCTCTCCGCAGCGCAGTGTGTAAGTCGCCGCCCTGCAGGGCACAATGTGTATTGTATTTATTTGTAGGTTTTAGGATCTCTGCTTGCTGTCAAGGAATAGGAGCCATTATCAGAGCAAATCATCGTTGTCGCACCCCCTTTAACACCGGTGGCACCTCATTGCTGAAGCGAGCACAGCGCCGTACATTGTAAAGTGGTTTTATGTGGTATTACACCTGTGCCCAATTCACTTGAATAGGAGTGAACTGCAACCAGGTCACGTGACCGATGGCTGTGCCGTCATTGGGCGGTAATGTTTGAGCCCTGCTGATTGCATCCTGGTCAATATCCCTTTATAGATTGTTCTATAAGCTGCTGGGAACTTTTCCCTTCATCACGTGACTCGGATGCAAACTATGAAGATGAATATTAAGTGACAGCAAGCAGAGATCTTAAATAACACAAGGAATTGATGAAGACCAGCTTTGTCCTTATCAGGGCGCCCCTTTAATGTTACTGTTCCCGCCCCTTTACCTGTAGGCGCTGCTCCTGGGCATCGGGCTGCAGCACAAGTCTGTGGATCAGCTGGAGAAGGAGATCGAGCTGCCCGGCTCCCAGCTCATGGGGCTCTTCAACCGGCTCATCCGCAAAATCGTGCAGGTAACATCAGCGTGAGGGGGGGGGGGGGATGCAGCTGTGCCCACTCTGCAGGGCGGCCTCATGTTCAGGGTTACAAAAACAGCGCCACCCATGGCCATAGGTTGTGTCTGGTACTGCACCTATAATCCTGCAGCTCCATAACTGGTCCATGCAAGGTCTGGAGCTGCCGTGGGGCCACTGGAGTCCTGTCCACGTTCTGCTCTGTGTAAAAGCTGCTCAATGCAGAGAGCTCAGAACACAGCAGTGTGAGGACAAACGCCACGGTCCTGCTGCTACTACAAATACACACAAGGGTATGATCACACAGCTCTCCAGGGACAATGCCTAACACTGGCTGCAGAGAGCACAGAGCACAGCAGTGTGAGGTCTGATGGGAGATGTTGTAAAAATCCCAAGACCTCACACTGCTGTGCTCTGTGCTCTCTGCAGCCAGTGTTATGTATTGTCCCTGGAGAGATGTGTAATCAGACCTCACACTGCTGTGCTCTGTGCTCTCTGCAGCCAGTGTTATGTATTGTCCCTGGAGAGATGTGTAATCAGACCTCACACTGCTGTGCTTGTGCTCTCTACAGCCAGTGTATGTATTGTCCCTGGAGAGATGAGTATAACCACCTCACACTGTGTGCTCTGTGCTCCCTGCAGCCGGTGTTATGTATTGTCCCTGGAGAGATGTGTAATCAGACCTCAAATGCTGTGCTCTGTGCAGCCAGTGTTATGTATTGTCCCTGGAGAGATGTGTAATCAGACTTCACACTGCGTGCTCTGTGCCCTCTGCAGCCAGTGTTATGTATTGTCCCTGGAGAGATGTGTAATCAGACCTCACAATGCGTTCCTGTGCTCTCTGCAGCCAGTGTTATGTATTATCCCTGGGAATGTGTAATCAGACCTCAACTGCTGTGCTCTGTGCTCTCTGCAGCCAGTGTTATGTATTATCCATGGGAATGTTATCTAGGGTGAGCTGGGCGGAGCTTAGTGTTTGTTAGTGTTTTAAAACACGTGGTATCGGGTTTAAAACACTTTTAAACTTATTAGCGGCGCGCAAGGTACGCGCTCGGCCTACCATCGCGCAGCTCTCCTTCACTTCCTATGTAGCCCGCGCATGGTAAGCGCCGACGTACCTCCTGAGCCGGCAGAAAGTTTAAAAAGTGTTTTAAACCACGATACCGCGTGTTAAACACTAACAAAATAAGCTCCGGCACCAGCTCACCCTGATCTCACCCTGAGCTGGTGCCCGGTATTTCCATCAGAAACCTGCCACTACAAGTGGTAGGTTTCCTTTTAATATAAAGGGGATACCAAATACTGTACCTAAATAAACTTGCAACCTTAACAAGGGTCATGTGTTCTGCTGCAGCTCGACCCTTCAAACCATGAGAAGTGATGGAAAGCACTTCTAAATTTTGATTTATCTTGGTTTTCCTTGGGGTTTCACCCACCCCGCATGTGCAACTGTTCAAGGAAAAATGATTAACAGATAATTTCAACCAAAAAACTACAGATAAAGGGCAAAGGGGATACAAATGCAAAGTGACGGATCAGAGCATGTAGGGAGTAGAAAACGTGACCAGGGCTTTCATGTGTCAATGCAATCATCCGCCAAACCTGAATCTGTATTTTCTTTCCTTCAGTTTGTGAACAGACAGTTCATGGCGGAAACCCAGTTCAGCAATGAGAAGGAACAGGTGGACGACTGGGCAGTAGAAACCGTGGAAGTAAGTGCAGCGCTGCCTCAGATTCCTTCTTCTCATGTTTGCAGAAGGGATAGAGTATTTTACGATTGGAGGAAATGTAGATAAGCATTATAGATTGAAGACTTAATATCGCAGCTTCTTATTTAGTTAATAGAACTTTTTTTTTTTTTCCTGTTAGGTCGCAAACTCACTCCAGCAACAGCAAGTGTCATCCCCTACCAATCCAGAGCCCCTCCAGCTTAATGCTATCCCCCAAGTTCAGCCTGATCCCATTGTCCGGAGGCAGAGGGTTCAGGATCTGATGGCCCAGATGCAAGGTCCATACAATTTCATGCAGGTTGGTAGGAATCCTTCTACATTAGTCTTTCCAGTAGATGGAGTGCAGCCCTTTGTGCGAGTCTCACGTTACTTTCCTTCACAGGACTCTATGTTGGACTTTGACAACCAACCAATTGACCCAGCCATTGTATCGGCACAGCCCATGAATCCAGTGCAAAGCCTGGATCTGCCACAGATGGTTTGTCAGCCAGGTAAGAGGTTCCTACAGTGTATGGAGGACATGTGGTGATAAGACGCTGTAACTGTAGTGAGACTAATCCTAGTGCTTTTCTTTCTAGTTCATTCTGAGCCCCGGCTATCTCAGCCCAGCCAAGGTCCAGATAGCACACAGGTGAGTCGGGTGAAGCATTTGGGGGATATTGTAGGCTCATATGTTAGGGTGCAGCTTGCTCCTTGACCAGGGCCTCGTCTTTATAAATTGCAGCCTCTAACACACGGTGGTGGTTCTGCTCTTGCTCTTTACTAAGCAGAAGTCGTCTTTTGCTATGGAAAGAATATAAATGTCTCCTCTTCCATAGGTTCCAATGGTATCTTCCAGTGAAGCCTACGCTGGTTCTGCACAGATGTATCAAACGTCTCATCCCACAGAACAGAGGTCCCAAAAGGATGCCATGGAGCAAATTCAGGTACCATCCATCTGTCCTATACAGCTCAAGTGCCGGCCATACTTAATCTTTAGACTTCAATTTTAAACCTGTCTAATTTACAGGCATCGTTATCCTTAAGTACCGATCCAACACAGACTTCCTCGTCGCTTCCTGCTGCTTCCCAACCTCAGGTGTTTCAGACTGGGTCCAACAAGCCGCTGCACAGCAGTGGTATCAATGTGAATGCTGCTCCATTCCGTCCATGCAGACTGTAAGTGTATCAAGGCGGAAGGAAGTTCCTGTGTGTAGATCTCCATGTATATATAGAAACCAAACCTAATCTGTGTACAAATTGCTGTTAGGTATTTAATATGAATGCACCTGTCCCACCTGTGAATGAGGCGGAAACGCTGAAACAGAACCAGTACCAAGCCAGTTACAGTCAGTCGTTCCCCGGCCAGCCGCATCAAGTGGAGCAATCTGAACTTCAACAAGAGCAGCTACAAACAGGTAAAGCACCATCCACCAGGCTGGAAAGGATCCTGCTGATGTGATGAAAGGTCAAGGCATAAATTAAACCTATGTTTAAAGAGAACCCGTCATGCAAAATAACCCCCCTAAACTAAACATTTTCATAAAATTGCCAGTGAGAGCATGCCTATATCCCTTTATGTCCCTCTACATGCTGTAAACCTAAGCAATGGGTCCTAAAGCTGTCATGCAAATGACCTGTGAAATGTCCAATGAAGCATTAGCATATTCCAAGCTGTCCACTCTCATGAGTGGGAGGCACAGCCACACCCCAGTGCATGACTGCAGCACTGTATAATGATGTGAGGCTGTTATATGAGGTGCTTCCTGGTGGCCACGCCCCCTGCAGCCTGGGTGTTGTGGGTGTGTGTTTAGGAGAGATACAGCAGCTCCAGGCAGCCATGTATAGCAGAAAACACATGTCAGATTCATGTGTAGCTGATGTCTGTGTCTCTCACCTGTGTATTAGGAGGATGCAGCAGTCAGACAGATGCAGCACACACACCAGCCTGATTCCTATACATTACACACAGACATGAGCAGGGGGAGGAGAGGGGAGGAGTAACAGTGGTGACATCACTGCCTTTGTGACCATGTGACCAGCCTGATTTACATGATAAAGAATAGATGATTTTCTTACAATGATTAATGTATGAAATAACGAGATAAAGGCGGGATTGGATATTGTTGAGCTGCTCCAACAGGTAGAGTGGCAGACTAGTGACACAGACCTGATGACAGGTGTCTTTAAGTGAGGCTCTCCTGCATTAGACTAATGCTGCTCCACGAATCTAGTGTAGTGTGGCGCCACCTGGTGTTCAGGTATTACAATAGTTCATGTAGGTTGTAGCCTAAAACATAAGGGCTGTGGTGTGGCCAAGCAGAATGAGCGATGCTGTAGGCGCCAATGAAGCAGTAATGTAATGTACTAGGGTGGTCCTAAACAGATCCTTTTGTAGTTCTACCTATGGTGAGTAGGAGGACAGAGTGGGGGGAGTGCGGGCGGGGGGGTGAGGGGTGTAAACCCTTACCATGCAGTCGGACCAGCCCACAACACCAGATCAAAAAAACAACACAACAACAAACAGCATCTGTGGGCATCAGCAGGCACACAGAATACTGGATTTCCCCGCAACGCCAACCCTTCTACAAAAACGAGGGATGCGGGGGCAGCGGGGCAGCAGGGGGCGATGAATGGCTACAGAGGGCCATCTAATGGCTTCAGAGGTGGGTGTGTTTTTCTTGATCCTTGTATAGGTTACATTTGACTCTTCCTTTGGATTTCACTATGGAACCTCCTTGGGTGTTGTAGACCTGGTATAACTTTGCTTCTGTGCCTGCAGGAGGTTATGAGGTTACCGCCCGGCCTTCTCCAACACTCCAACAGCGGTTATTCCCAGCCACAGTTCAATGGTCCCCGTGATACACCAACAACTATCAGCGGGTAAGTACTAAGAATCCTCCTCTTCTAGAAAATGGCATGTCTTTGGATATACATGGACCCCCACCTATAACAAGAACATGGGTTAAGGGTGACACATTTGACCATGTTCACCTGGCCTCTAGTCTGTGCACAGCCAGAGATGGCAAAGACAGCACCGTAGTGAATGGACTAGCAAGGCAAATGATAAATGAACTCTTGGTCATATACTTCTGTGTAACTGGGGACAACATGGGCCTTAAGGACAACCCTTTTATAAACTACATCAGAATCCATCATGATAAATCGGGGACATCACACCTGCTACAGTCCGGAATCTAGGAGTAATGTCCCCGGTTATTCAGGATGGATTTGATGGGAGGTTTCATGGGGTTTGGGTGTTACATTCTTATACAAAAATGTTGCAGTTTATTTTGCAACAAATTAGCAGGTAAGACCCAATGGCTACTATCCACACCTGCTCACAGTCCTGGAATCTAGGAGTAAATATAGCCATGGAGTCATTACCTGCAAATTTGTTGCAAAAATAAACTGCAACATTTTGTATAAAGAAATGTAACTACCCCAGACCCCAATCTCCCATCAGAATCCATCATGATAAACCAGGGACATTACTCCTAGACCAGGCCCCGGGACTGTGGGATCTTCTTATATCTGTTATCATGCTCCTTCCTTGTAATATCAACCTTATAATTATGCTAATGAGCCTGAAGGGCCATGCATGGTCTTGTGAATAAGACTGACCTGCTGATTCTTCCTCGCACAGGATGGCTATCAACAGAATTTAAGCGTGGCACTGGACAAGGCGGTCCTCGGGGCGCCCCTCGAGGTAATAATCAAGCGCTGCACTCTAATACGACCTCCCGGGCGTCTTGGTATTCGTCTGTGGAGCAGAAGGAATCTTTTCCCCCTACAATAACATCCCTAGATAACGTCGGCCACCGCCAGACTCGCAGCATCTAGTGTGAGGTGTAGGGACCCTCGGTGTGAGCGAGTCCTTCCACTATATATTATAATATTTTTCTTTTTTGTATAGGATCCATTGAAATCGGCTGAGCATCCAGTTAGCACTCTGTTAAAAACTTTTGCCTTTTGCTAGAGTGACTTGGCTTTTTTTTTTTTCCATTTGTTTTAACAAATCTTTCTGAAACTTGAAGTTTTAACTTAATTTTCTTTTTTTTTCTTTTCCCGACCAACATGGGGCTGTGTACATTCATATTTTTTTTTTCCATTTTAACTTGCAAGTAAAACTAAATAAAATGTTTTTACCCCCTTTCATTCGCTATATTAAAAAAAAAAAGAGAAAACTCCCCACCAAAAACTCAACAGTGTGAATTGTTGCTTGAGTTACAAATAAAGTTGTGTTAACGTCAATGTAGAGTTTTGTGGTGTGTTTTTATTAGCTGTGCCATACACACAAGGGTACAGGGAGGGGTGGAGGGTCGCACCTCTAATCTGCAGGGGTTTTTTACATATCTGTTGGTCTATACAAGATGAGCAATTCTCGTGCAGAGGCTGACCCAGTCCTGTATAGCGCTTACATATTTGTAGCGCTGTGCTGGGGATGGCGTTGTCCTTGTATGTGGTTTTGGACAGAACATAAAAGTTCAATGCAGATCTAGTCCCACTGCTTTGTGTGTCGCCTTCCCCTGTCAGCTCTGGGCAGTGCCCTCTATATACTTGCACCCTTGGGTGGTTAGGTTAAAGGGGTTGTCTAGGGATCATTGTAGGCGTCACACACAAGCTGAGGGCGCGTTCACACGTGCGTTTGACCCGCGTTTTTATCACATTTGAAACGCATATACAACAGCTGAGGAGGGTGCTTGCCTATTATATCCACACAACTTTTCCGTTTACAAAACGCATGGTAAATGTGATGTTAACGCACGTATTAACATTGCGTTAAACGTAAACGTAATGTAATTAGGCAAATTGGCTCATCAGCTGTTGTAATGCGTTTCAAACGTGACCAAAACGCAACTGTGAACGCACCCTTAGGCCTACTCTAGGAGGCTACACCAGGCTGATGTTATCGTAGGCTTGGTGACCCAGGAGGTTGGTACAGAGAAAGTGGTAGACGAAGCCCCTTGTGCTCCTGCCCATTGTCCGTGTTAGTGCAGGGGTGAGATTGCTTACCCACCTTAGGATAGGCAGTCCGTATCCATCAGTCCACAGGGAATGACTCGGATCATTCCCTGCGGTGCCCACAAAGTCCAGGCGTTGTGACCTGAGCTGCAATACTGCGCACGGCCACAGTACAAGTAGGGCACTTGATAAGTGTCAATGCATTTGTAACCTGAGCCTCATGATGATCACATAGTGAACTCCCTCTCATGGTCTGTCTGGAAATTGAGGAAAAACACTAGTGCCTTTTTTATAGTTTCAAAAACTGCACCAGGGCTCATGCGCGCACTGCAGCTCCGCTAGATTGAAACTTTAAGGAACGCTCCAGCAAAGCTAATTCTGTGAACAACACATGATGCAGGGACTCGGGATTGTATTCCTAGAGACTGGAGTTCTGCTCCTTAAGGGTGCTTAAAAACGGATTCAAAACGCCACGTAGGTGTAACGTGTCTGTGACTGGAGGAAATATCCCAGTGGCGCACCACAATTAAATCTATTTAAATCTTTTATTTTAGTCAATTTCTATATTTTAGGAATTTTTTTTTTTTTTTTTTTTCCTTTTTAAAGAAGCCTCTTGTGTTTTGCAGGTCGCGGGGACCCCCAAGACCCGGCCGGGATCACAACCTGAGCAGCCAACAAGACTATTAACCTGCCGGCGCTGGACCTGCCTCCTTCCCCCATCTCTCCCTCTGGTCATTGTTCAGGAATCTATCTCCTGGAACGAGTTTATTGGTTAGAAACCGGATGTTGAGTTTCCGAGACCGAGATATGACTCCTCCTCCTGCAGGGTCGTCTGTATTCGGGGGCAGCTTCATGCGTCCTGCTCTGAAGGACGGGCTCTCCCGGATCTCTGCGTGCTTTACTATAGGCCTACTCCTGGTATGGCGAGTGTCCAGCCCATTGGTTCTGATCCAATCCTCTTCGTCAACTCAAAGTTAATTATATAAGGTTTTTGTTTTACTTTCTAAGTTGTGCTTTTGCAGCAGGGACTGGGGGCTGTATTTGTGGGTCTCTGTTGTGGTTACTATACAGGGGTTGTGTTCTGAGTTCTGTTCCTGCTGTTGGGCTCAGATGAGCGTCAGCTCTTCATCCAAGTGGCCACTCAGTCCGCCATTGGGATCTTCTCTGGTGATGCTGGAGCTGTGGAAGAAGGAAAATAAAAACCTGTTTATAAAAGTCCTGGAGCTGCCTGGTGTGATGGTGTAATACAACATTTGTGTGTCCAGCTGGGTGGCGGCATTGGTAGTTGTGCCCCCCTAATGATGACCTATTAATCTGCTATATGAATAGATCAATAATTCCTTTCAAATGGAAAAGTACAGGATTGGAAATTGTGGACCTCTTCTGAAAACAGCGCCACATGGATGAGAGGTCGTGTCTGGTATTGCAGTGCATAATATGAGTGCAGTACCACGTTCAGCTGTAAGCAGGGTGCGGCTGCTGCTTTAAGTTTACTCTGTGATTAGGCATTCTCTGCAGTGTATGACATTTGTGAATCGGCTCTTTGCAGGATTGTGGATTTGCAGACTTTCCGGAACATCGGATCGGCTATCCCAACGTTGTGCAGCACACCGGGGCCGGGGGTCTGGTGTCACTAAATTGCCAGATAAATTGTGTTACAGGCCGGGACTCACCCCAGTGCACAAGCCTTACCCCGAGAGGTGGTTTATGGTGCTCCGTCTCTTAAAGGGATTGTCTATACAAAAATCTGCCCATGGTGTATAAGAGGATAATGGATGCTCTAGAGGTCCATGTTTTGGGCCTCCTGTACCCGAGCCACAGTTTATCCCCAGTTTGAGGACCGCAGGTTACGGCTTTGTATGGAAAGCAAAGCGCCAGCGCAGTACCGACACGAGTACAGGCAGTACCCCCGAACCATAGCAGATATTAATGCCTATTCATAGTTATAAAATAAACAGATGGCAACACAGACACAGATACACCCGTCACAGTCTGCCCCCCTCTCTTTTGTCTGGTATTCACGCGTGGATGTATGAAGGACAATACACACACAGAAAAACAACCTTATACCTCTGGGGACAGTCAATGGACCTGGTCCCTGAAAGGAAGCACAATAATAATAAATCTCACAAATAAATCTGCCTCTGTGTCTTAGGACAATTATTTTGCAGTCCTGGACTTTGTTACAGGTAAATGTGTAAAATAACGTGTTGTGAAAGATTTGCCTGCACCAATATGGCGGCTCTTCTGGTGATGTGACGTCATCAGCGCGCCGGTGCTGTGAAGGCCCCTGATCAGGCGCCGGGGCAGCCCGGGGTCCTCCTTGCGTGTGCAGGCGGCACGTGAGTCTGGTCCGGGCTGTTGATACGAGACGTGTCGCACCGTGTTGTCTGTGGGGTAGGTAGGTACCGGAGCGTTGCGGTACCGCAACACTGGTCACCGCTGTCAGCTGCCGCCTCCTAAAGGGGAGGTTTGCAGAGTTCTGTCATGGGGGCCCATGTGTTCTCATGGATAAAGTCTCGAGAAGCAGGAACCGCACCGCACTATAGGCCGTGTTCACACTAAGTTTTTTTTTATATGCCAAAAAACGGGGAGATTTCAGAATGAGGACATTACTTTTTTTCTAGACAAAAAACTGCAACGAAAACCTGCATGTCTGAACCTGCCCTTAAAGGGGTTTCCTAGGATGGGAAAATTGTGAAAAGATTTAGTGGAAAACCCCTATTTGTCTCTTGGAAAGGCCCGCGTGACTCCGTGCAGGGGTCCTGTCCTATGTAGTGCTTGTGGTCACGGAGTCAGTCGCTCGGTGGCTCCGCCTCCGCGTCTATGACATCACATCCGCGCTGGAGCCGTGGGGGGCACAGAATCCGCTCCCTCAGATACCGATCCCTGTGGGGGGGTCCGCCCTCCGAGACCTCCCATAACACGACTCCCGTATGATTGGAGCGAACGGTGATGCAGGAGTCACTCCCTGAGCTGCTGCAGAACCTCTTGGAGAATTGTACAAAAAGTTCGGTCACCGAGATGATCCTAATCCCTTTCAGAAGATGTTCTGCAGCAGCTGCAGTTGATCTGATCGGTTTGGAGCAGCGTTTGGATTGTATAAAGAGGTTCTGCAGCAGCGGCAGGATGTAAGCTCCGCCTTTCTCCTGTCAGGTTCCGTCATGGCGATGCAGCGCAGCGGAAGAAGATCGATAACCGGATCGGGTTTGATTGAGAATGGCGTCGCCGAGAAGCACCGCAGTTCTTCGTGGTGTGGGGGATCGAGGCAAAGATCAGGTAATGAAATAACAGGGGCAGACAGCGGGGGGCGCCGCGGGCAGGATGAGGGGAGTTTAGTGTCTGCTCTCTGCAGGTGGTCATCTCCATCACATGCTCTCCAAGTCGCAGTGAAGGCGCGGCCCTCCGTCCTTGGTGCTACAAGAAAGAGCTCGGCTTCAGAAGGTGAGAGGCGCTCTGGGTTCTGGGGGGTTCCCTCTGGGGTGACACTAGAGAGGGGTTTGCATGGCTTTTAGGGTTGATTCGGTGGAGTGGATTGATTTCTCGGTGTTCGCTGGTGGGGGCAGCTCCTTCTCTTCTTCGAGAGGGGGCGCCGGTGGGGGGCAGATCCTTCTCTTCTTCTGAGGGGGGGCGCCGCTGGGGGGCAGCTCCTTCTCTTCTTCTAAAGGGGGGGCGCGGTGGGGGGCTGAGATGATGATTCCCGTTCTCCTTGTCTTCCTCACAGTCACCGGAAAGAAGGAAGATGCGGAAGCTGAGAAGCGATAAAGAGCGGCGCGCTGAGTGTCAATGAGGACGACCCCTTTGAACTTTTCATTGCCGCGACCAACATCCGATAGTTGTATTACAACGAGACCCATAAAATCCTGGGTAACACGTACGCGGATGTGCGTCCTGCAGGTGAGCCCCCCCCCCCCCCATATATGAATGGCTGCAGTGACACTAATCTTGTTCTCCTCTCGGATTTCGAGGCGCTGACCCCAACCTGCTGGCACGTACCATCGAAACTGTGGAAGGAGGGGGAATTGTTGTCTCTGCTCCGCACCCTGACGTCCTCAAGCAGTTGTACACTATGACTATGGTACGTATTGAGGCTTATAGTATTTCCTGGGGGTTGTATCTAGTGAGTGAATGGCGCTCAGATGCAAACAAGACACGACCAGTGGGCGGAGGTGGCGCGTTTTGGCAAAAAGCAGCCATGTTTATGATTCCTGTACAATCCAATGACATTTTAGAAGTTAGTACTTGCTGACCGGTCTCCTGTTGCAGGATGTCACTCCCGGACCGTACCGAGGCCCATCAAGACGTGGTCGGACGCCTTCAATGAAAGGTGGATATTTTGGGGATACCAGACACAGGAGTGTTTCCTGTAACGCTCCGCAGGAGACACATGAAAGTTCTTATAACTGTGGCAAAGTATTTGATGCAAATTTTTAGTAATTTCCTTATACACTTTGCGCTGTGAAGATCTCTGCTGGTGTCAGTGAATGGCATTATGGTGGCTAAAATATGAGGGGCGGACACCTTCCTACGGTTCCATTCACTTACTGCAAGTGGGAAAACAAGGTATATATAGGAGGGTTTTGCCATTTTCGGGCTTCATTCCCTCAGGTTCATCCTGTCTCTGGCCTCCTGTAAGAACTGCATGGTGATCGACGACGAGCTGAATATCCTGCCCATCTCCAGCCACATCGCCAAATCAAGACCCTGCCCCCAAAGCCCAGGACTGAGGGACCCCTTACCATGCAGCATACCTCGCTGTGCCTCTTCTCATCACCTCCTTCCTGTACTGCACCCCCTACCATGCATTATACTTCGCGTGTGCCTCTTCTCATCACTTCTCCTGTGACTGCACCCCCTACCATGCATCATACCTCGCGCTGCATCTTCTCATCACCTTCTCCTGTACTGACCCCCTACCATGCATCATACCGCTGTGCCTCTTCTCATCACCTCCTCCTGTACTGCACCCCCTACCATGCATTATAACTTCGCTGTGCCTCTTCTCATCACACCTCCTCCTGTACTGCAACCCCCTACATGCATCATACCTCCGCTGTGCCTCTTCTCATCACCTCCTCCTGTACTGCACCCCTACATGCATACCTCGCTGTGCCTCTTCTCATCACCTCTCCAGTACTGCAACTCCTACCTGCATCATTACTCGCTTGTGCCTCTTGTCTAAACCTCCCCCACTGCTGCACCCCCTACCATGCATCGTACCTCGCTGTGCCTCTTGTCATAACCTCCCCCACTGCTGCACCCCCTACCATGCATCATACCTCGCTGTGCCTCTTGTCATAACCTCCCCCACTGCTGCACCCCTACCTATGCCTCGTACCTCGCTGTGCTCTTGTCATCACTTCCCCCTATACTACACACCCTACTATGCATTGTACCTCACGCTGTGCTCTCATCACCTCCTACCATGCTCGTGACTCGCTGTGCCTCTTCTCACCTCCTACCATGCATCGTACCTCGCTGTGCTTCTTCTCGTAACCTCCCCCACTGCTGCACCCCTACCATGCACTTATACATCGCTGTGTCTTCTCGTCACTCCTACCATGCATCGTGCCTCGCTGTGCCTCTTCTCATCACCTCCCTCACTGCTGCACCCCCTACCATGCAATTATACATTGCTGGTGCCTCTTCTCATCACCTCCTACCATGCATCGTGCCTCGCTGTGCCTCTTTTCATTACCCCCCATGCTGCACCCCTACCATGCATTATACATTGCTGTGCCTCTTCGCATCGTGCCTCGCTGTGCCTCTTCTCCATCACCTCCCACTGCTGCACCCCCTACCATGCATATACATTGCTGTGCCTTTCTCATCACATCCTCCTGTACTGCACCCCCTACCATGCATCATACCTCGCTGTGCCTTCTCATCACCTTCTCCTGTACTGCACCCCTACCCATGCATCATACCTCGCGATATGCCTCTTCTCGTCACCTCCTACCATGACATCGTACATCGCTGTGCCTCTTCTCATCACCTCCCCCACGCTGCACCCCACCATGCATTATACCTCGCTGTGCCTCTTCTCATCACCTCCTCCTGTACTGCACCCCCTACCATGCATCTACCTCGCTGTGCCTCTGCCATCAACTTTCCTTACTGCACCCCCTAACATGCATCATACCTCGTTGTGCCTCTTCTCATCACCTTCTGCCGTACATGCACCCCCTACCATACAATCATAACCTCACTGTGCCTTGTCATAACCTCCCCCACTGCTGCACCCCCTACCATGCATTATCTCGTTGGTGCCTCTTCTCATCACCTCCCCAATACTACACCCCCTACTAGCATTGTACCTCGCTGTGCCTCTTCTCGTACACCTCACCATGCCAGTACGCTAAGCTGTGTCCTCTTCTAATCACTCCCCCACTGCTGACCCCCTACAATGCATTATACATTGTGTGCTCTTCTCATCACCTCCTACCTCGCACACGTACCTCGCTGTGGCCTCTTTCATCACTCTCCTACCATGCATCGTACCTCGATGTGCCTCTTCTTATCACCTCCTACCATGCATTGTGCCTCTTCTCATGCCGCCTTGGTTCTCTGCATGATGAAGCTCTGACCCGGTGGAGGAGGAGCTGCTGGAGGTGAAGCAGAGTCTGCAGGACACTCAGCCTGTGGGGTCCTGGTGGAAACTGCAAGGACGCTGGACCAGGTACCGGGGGTGGTTGTTCGTCCGCGGGAATCCATTAATCTGGTATAAAGCAGCAAATCTGATAATCTGAAACTGCAGAACTGCAATAATATGTGAAATAATCCCGTATCAGTGAGGGTTAAGCTCAGTTCACATGATAATTTCTTTGGATCTGTCATAGACGTGCACCCTGGGGAGTGCAGGAGCTTACACCCGGGTATAGCCCAATAGCCGGGCCACATCCTAAGTGAGCAGAGCCGTAACGCTGCAGCCTCTTGTATTCTCTAGGCCAAGGCGGTGTGCTGAAGTTCATTGAGGCCATCTCGGAGAAGCCCTGCGCAGCACCGTCGACTCTGACCGCAGCTCGTGGTCGAGGAAAGTCGGGGCTTGGGCCTGGCCATCGCTGGAGCCGTGGCGTTTGGGTACGCTCTCTGGTGCCGCCATCACCTCTCCTGTATCTCGGACTTCGCTTCATCTCTCGTGTTCATAAGAACTTTCCTCTGCTTCCAGGTATCTTAACATATTGTTGACCTCCCCGAGTCTGACAACCGCACACGCTGTCGGTTCATTTTAAAGGTTTTGACTCGCTGCAGTATCAGGTGAGAGTCAAAGGTCCTGCATCGGACTGGTATAGTGTGTGTGCGCAGCGGACCGCGTGTATAGTGTGTGGTGTGGTGCGCGCAGCGGGACCATGTGTATACAGTGTTGTGCATTGGTAGATTGGCACATGCAGATGTATCAGTGTGAGATTGTGGCAGGACAATATCCCGAACTATCTATAGAATTTATCACCTCAACGCATGCATAGCTAGGCCAAGGGTGCATGTGTTCTAGATTGGGTTAGAGATAAAGCTGCTGCATTACCCTCCCCTCGCGACTCCTTTCCGTCCCTTCCCTCCCCCTCCGGAACTCCTTTCCGTCCCTTTCCCTCCCCCTCCGGACTCCTTTCCATCGCTTCTTTTTGTATTTTTCCTGGTTGTAGTAAATCCCCTTTAACCCTTTCTTGCCTGTCCCTCGAGGAGAGAACTTGGACTATGAGATCATCCAGTCCCAACCCAGAGTTTGAGAAAGCCGTGGTGGTCGTGTCAACGTCTCAAGGAGCACAGACAGACCCATACAGGTTGACCCCTCCACCCTTCCATTCGTTCTGGGGGATTAGGAATCTCAGATCATATTGGGCTTTGTCCTTCCTTATGGGGGGGGGGGGGGTTCTGCTCTATAAGGACATCATAGAGGGTTGTCGGGGGTTTAGTTACGTTGTTTCTCTCTTGGGGGGGTCCCTACCACGTTATGTTGACTTGATTCAGCCATGATGTTTCATACAGCAGCCATTATTCAGGGGAGTATTGGTCTACCGTGTGTTCCTATAAGGGGGGTGGGGGATTCCTTATACGGAGGATACTGGTCGCACCACTGAAGGCCAAAATGTGGTGATTGGTAGATAGAGGAATTAAGACCAAGATGAGCATGAGGAATCAGGGTTTAGAGTGCGGACCCCCAGATCAGTGACCCCGTTCCCCTTCTCATGCAGTATATCCACCCGGGTGATGCCGTAAAGCGGGTCAGGCCCGAGCTGGTGGTCATAGACGAAGCTGCTGCCATCCCTCTTCCTCTCGTTCAAGAGCCTCATGGGTCCGTACCTGGTGTTCATGGGCGTCCACCATCAACGGGGAGTACTTGGCAATGCCTCTATGGACTCCTGCACTGATTCGAAGCAGTCCTTTTAACCCTTTCTGTCAGGTATGAAGGGACCGGCGCTCTCTGTCCTGAAGCTCATACAGCAGCTGCGGCAGCAGAGCGCCGAGAGTCAGAGCTCCAACACCGCCGTGAACAGTCCACCAGCACCCAGCGCCTGGCCTGGTACGTAGAGCCCGCACAGGCTGCGTCCTGCTCCGTTCTCTGCTGCGTTGTCATTGTGATGTGTCTTGCAGCTCGATCTCCATGAGGTCTCCCTGCAGGAGTCAATACGTTACGCTCCGGGAGATCGGTGGAGAAATGGTTGAAACGAGCTGCGTGTCTGACTGTCGAACATCAGCCGACTCATTTCGGGGTTTCCGCTGCCCAGACTTGTGAAGTATCTTACTGTGCGAGAAAATGCTATAGACTCACACTGCTGTGCTCGTGTACCCTCTGCAGCAGTGTTATATTACTGTCCCTTTGGTAATCAGACCTTTGTGTATGTTGTTCGTAGCAGCAGGACTGTGGATCTATATTCAGGATTGTAGCTTCTCCACTGCGTGCTGTGCGCTATGCACGGGCCCTCGGCGGCTGCCGGGCTCTGTGCGCTGGCCCTCTGGCGCTGCGGGCTCTGTGCGCTGGCCCTCTGGCGCTGCTGGGCTCTTAGCTCTGAGGGAGTTGGATCTCTCTTTCCTTGATTCTCTGCACCAGATACTACGTAAACACGGGACACCCTGTTTGCTACACAAAGCCTCGGAGTCTTCTGCAGAGGCTGATGGCGCTCTAACGTGGCTTCTCATTACAAGGTTTGACCTTTCACCTCTCCCTACCCGTGCCCTGGAGGCGCTCCGAGCCATAGGGGGGCTCTGCTCCTGGCTACATCCTATGTTTCTGCTCTCCCAGAACTCGCCCAATGACTGCAGATGTTGTCGGACGCTCCGGCTCATCACCTCTTCTGCCTCCTCCTCCCGTCCCTCCTACCCAGAATGCCTTGCTGAGGCGGCTAGCGGTCATCCAGGTACTCCTATGCACTTACCCCCGCTGTAGCGAGTGTCTCTGAGCAGTTTGTCTAGATCAGTCCTGATCCTTATCCAACTCTCTTCAGGTCTGTCTGGAAGGAGATTTCCCAGCAGTCCATCTGAACGCCTTTCCCGAGGGAAGAAGCCTTCGGAATCTCATTCCCTGGGACGGTTTCGGAACAGGAGGTCCATGGTGTTTAGGATAGACGAGATGTGTAGGGATGAACCTTTCTTTGGGGGGGCGCCGCACTCTCCTCGTAAAGTAACAATCTTTTTCCACCCCCCCCAGTTTCAAGATTCTGATTTGGCAGCTTATCTGGAGGAGAGTAGTAAGAATCGCCGTCCACCCGGACTACCAGGGGGGTAGAACGTGACTATTTCCTGAAGCAAAGCTTCTAATATTGTACATATCCTACAACCAGCAGGGGGAGCATCATGAGCAGATTGCGATGTTATACATTGAGCTCAGTACGGTCACTGTATGCAGTCAGTGACGCCCCCTGCTGGTCAGTGTGGCTCGCTGTAGGGTGGTCTCGCACTTTTCCTTGTCCTATAGTAGAAACTCTCCATGTTTTGGGCCTGCAGATGGGGTAAGGGAGCCGCGCCTTGCAGCAGCTGCAGTTGTATACGAGGGGAAATTTTCCTTGTCGGAAGAAAGTGTGAAGAATCAGCCGCAGGAGATCACCCCCATCACAGCGAGGTGAGGGTCCTTAACCGGACCTTGTAGGTTCTGTATAACGGGCCGGGTCTAACCTCCTCCTTATTCAGGCTGTGGACCTCCTGGAAGTCGCTGACCCCTCGGAGAACCTGCCGCCTCTGCTGCTGCGGCTGAGTGAGAGACACCGCGGAGAAGTTGGATATCTGGGGGTGTCCTACTGGTTAACACCCAAACTTTTGAAGTAGTTCCCCACCCCCAAAACCTGTAGGTCCGTATCACCTGTGACTGTAGGTGCCGGATCCTAAATGTCTTCTCTCTGCAGTTCTGGAAGAGAGCCGGGTACGTCCCCGTATACCTGCGCCAGACTCCGGTACGCTGGATTTTGAGTGTTGCAGAGTGTCGCTTCAGGTTTTGGTAGGGATTGGAGACTAAAACTGTGTCCTTGTGTACCGCAGTAATGACCGAACGGGGGAGCACTCGTGATCATGCTGAAGAGTCTGCAGGAGGAGGACGAGTCCGTGCAGGGCCCTGGCTGACCGCCTATTGGAAAGGTGAGGATGAGGCCCCTCTACGTTCTAGGATGGATACACTGGAGACATTGTAGCGAAACTGATGAGGGGGGTTCCCAGGGGAAGGGGGTGGGGTATGTTGCGCCTGGGAGGGTGATATTGTAGGTGCACAGGATTCTTGAGATAGTTGAGGGTCTAGTGGTCAACCCCCCCAGGGACCAGGATACCTCTAACCCTTAAATTTGGGGGCAGAGGGACCCTGCTTTTGATGTCTACAAGACAGAATATCCCTTAAACACATCGTCCAGTAGAATAAGAGATTACGGCCTTTTAAGGTGGCTCCACCTTGAGATGCGATTGTAACCCTTTGTATTGTCATTTTAGGAAGCGCTTCCTGTCCCTCCTCTCTATCAGTTCCGAAACTTCCCCCCTCGGTGGCGCTGAACGTCCCTGCAGAACAAGAACAGCAGAATGGAGTCTGAGCGCCGTAGTAAACTTGCCCCTTTAAGGAACCTTCGCAGTGTCCCTCTGACCTTCCTGATGCTCCCCTCCGCACGAGTGGCGTGACCTCTGAGTCCCTGTGCTCCACCCTCTGCAAGTGCGACCTACCTTCCTGTGACTCACCCTTGCAGTAGTGCGGCTGACTCTGGACCTTCCTGTGCTCCACCCTCTGCAGAGTGGATGACCTCTGACCTCCTGGCTCAACCCTCTGCGGAGTGCGTGACTACTGCCTCCTGTGTCTCCACCCTCTGCAGAGTGCGCTGCTCTGACTTCTGCTCACTGATCCGCCACTTCCTGTGCCTTGCATGCCTCCTCGACTCCTGTGCTCCATGATGCGTGCCTGACCTTCTGCACCTGCATGCGCTGACCTCTGACTTGTCCCCCCTGCCAGCAAGTGCGCTGACCTCTGACCTTCCTTGTTGCTTCCCCCTCTGCAGGTTGCGCTGACCTTGAACCTTCCTGTGCTTCCCCATCGCAGAGTGCGCGACCTCTGACCTTCCTGTGCTTGCCCCCTTGTCAGTAGTGCGCTGACTAGACCTTCCGTGCTTCCCCCTCTGGCGAGTGGCGCTGACCTCTGACTCTTGCTCCTCTGATGCTTTGTAGGGGATATCTACCTTCTGCCTCCGGGCGACCTCTGCTCTTTGCCCCACCCCGTGTCACCCGCCCCGAGCTGGAGTCCGCCCTGACCGTACGACTGAAGCGGCCTGGAGATGTACTACGCAGACAATGGGGACTATACACCTCATCAGGACTCATCCCCCAAAATCCCGAATGTTCTCCTGCAGGAATACGGGAACATCAACCATCTCCGCAGCGCAGGTGTTAAGTCGATCGCCTGCAGGGCACAATGTGTATTGTATTTATTGTAGGTTTTGGATCTCTGCTGTGTCAAAGGAATAGGAGCGCATATCAGAGCCAACATATCGTTGTCGCACCCCCTTTAACCGCGGGCACCTCATTGCTGAAGCGAGCACAGCCGCGCTACATTGTAAAGGGGTTTTATGTGGTCTTCACCCTCTGTCCCAATGCACTTGAATAGGGGTGAACTGCACAACCAGGTCACGTGACGATGGCTGTGCCGTCATTGGGCGGTAATGTTTTGATCCTCGGATTGCATCATGGTCAAATACCCTTTATAGAGTGTTCTATAAGCTGCGGGAACTTTTCCTTCATCACGTGACTCGGGATGCAAACTATGAAGTATGAAATATTAAGGTGAAGCAAGCAGAGATACTAAAATAACAAAGGATGAGGAAGACCAGCTTTGTCCTTATCAGGGCGCCCTTTAATTTATGTTCCGCCCCTTTACCTGTAGGCGCTGCTCCTGGGCATTCGGGCTGCAGCACAAGTCTGTGGATCAGCTGGAGAAGGAAGATCGAGCTGCCAGGCCTCCAGCTCATGGGCCTCCATAACCCAACCCAGCCCGGCTCATCCGCAAAATCGATGAGGAACATAAGCGTAGGGGGGGGGGGGGGGATGCGCTGTGCCCCTCTGCAGGGCGGCCTCATGTTTTCAGGGTGTCAAAACAGCGCCACACATGGCCCAAGGTTGTGTCTGGTATCTGCACCGATATTCCTGCCGTCCATAAGGTCCATGCAAGGTCTGAGATGCCGTGGGGCCACGGAGATTCCTGTCCTCGTTCTGCTGTGTAAAGCTGCTCAATGCAGAGAGATCAAGACACAGCCGTGTAAGGGGGGGGGACAACGCCACGGTCCTGCTGCTATACAAACACACCACAAGGGTAAGATCACACAGCTCTCCAGGGACAATGCTAACACTGGCGACAGAGAGCACAGAGCACAGCAGTGTGAGGTTTGATATACATTCACCGATATATACATAACACTGGCTGCAGAGATCACAGAGCACAGCAGGTGGGAGGTCTTATTACACATTCCCAGGTCATAACATAACACTGGCTGCAGAGAGCCACAGAGCAGCAGTGTGAGGGCTGATTACACATCTCTACAGGGAAAATACTACAAATGGCTGCATGAGGGCACAGAGCACAGCCCGGGTGAAGTATGATTACACATCTCTTCAAGGGACAATAATAACAGGGGCACAGAGCACAGCAGCTGTGAAAGGTTGATCACTCCTACCAGGGAAATACATAACACGGCTGAGGGAGCACAGAGCACAGCAGTGTGAGGTCTGAAGATCATCTCCCAGGGACAATAATAACACTGGATTTTTTTGTAGAGCGCACGAGCAAAGCAGGTGAGGTCTGCTTACAATCTTCAGGGACAATACATAAACATGCTGCAGAGAGCACGAGCACAGCAGTGTGAGGTCTGATACACATCTCTCCAGGGGACAATACATAAAAACACGGACTGCAGAGAGGCACAGGCAAAAGCAGTGTTAGCTGATTACACATCTCGCCAGGGACAATACATAACACTGGCTGCAGAGAGCACAGAGAAAGCAGTGTGAGGTCTGATTACCACATTCTCCAGGGCACAAACAAACACTGGTTGCAGAGAGCAAAGAGCACAGCAGGGAGGTCTCATACACATCTCTCTAGGGACAATACATAACACTGGGCGCAGAGAGCACAGCAGTGGGAGGACATACGTATCCATGCGCAGTCATACGTTCCCTTTGGTTCTGTCTCTCTTAGCCGCGGCCATTGATAGTGGATTAGGGGGGCTATGACCGGGACCCCCCAGTAATCACCGGAATACTTCTTTCCACTTCCATGACCAAGTTCCTCTCTCTTTCTGTTATTCGAATCAGGTCCTGGAGGAAGGCGGTGGAGCCAGAGATGGTGACACCAAGGAAGGTCATCATGGAGCCCACCCTCAATCACTGAATGAGGATTGGTGAGTTCAGCTCTGGCAAACGTTGCAGTCCTTCCTGCCACCACAAAGAGGGCATGGATCCAGTGTGAAAAAGAGTCTTACCGCTCTGGCCGTCATGTCTCTCACCAGGAAGAAGCAGCTCAAGGAATTACAGCAGAAGCACAGGAGGAGTGCAGAGACGCTCACGTGTGACAACCTGACCAGTATAGTGTCCCTAACTCCGCATCGGAGGGCTGGGGGGTCAGGGGAGTGGTGCTGGGGAGGACAGGGGGTGGCGCTGGGGGGGGGGTCAGGGGCGGCCGCTGGGGGTAATCATTCTCGAATCTTTGTCTCCCTTCAGATTCGCCATGAAGGGGAACGACGACCGAGTGGAAACGATCCTGAAGAAGAAGCGGTCAGAACGCGACGTGGTCAGCTGAGAGGTGCGGGATCCGTAGGAAGATTCCACAGAGAATTATAGAAAAAACTAAACTTAAGTAGTGTACTGAATCATATGATGTCCTCACATGCATGTGGCTCTTAATTCTCTGCATTGTAGGCTCCACAGAGGCACGATCGGCTAGGAGTAAATTGCAATAGATGGTATTGGATGGCTACTACTACAGCAGTCAGGCCCACAGCTGGGAGGAGGTTGACTATTATATGCATGAGAGCACAGCGTGTGAGGAACCCACAGTGCACGTGAGAAGCTACCACTCCGGGAATATTAATCATGTCAGTCCTGCTGCTACCAACATACACAGAGGCATAATTCACATCTCTCCAGGGAAATACATAACACTGGTGCAGGAGAGCACAGGCGCACAAGCAGTGTGAGATGGATTACAATTCTCCAGGGACAATACCTAACACTGGTGCAGAGAGCAAGGAGAACAGCAGATGTGAGGTCTGATTACACATCTCTCCAGGGAAAATACATAACACTGGCGCGAGAGACACAGAGGCACGCAGTGTGAGGTCTGATACACATCGCTCAGGACAAATAATATAACACTGGCTGCAGAGAGCAAAGAGCACAGCAGTTGTGAGGTCGATACACTCTCCCAGGGACAATAATCAGCACTAGCTGCAGCGCGCACAGAGCACAGCAGTGTGAGGTCGGATTACTACATCTCTCCAGGGTGATATACATAACACTGGCTGCAGAGCGCACAGAGCACAGCAGTGTGAGATCTGATTACACATCTCCAGGCGACCATAACATCAACCACTGGCTGCAGAGAGCCCCACCCCCCCCAAACAGAGCACAGCAGTGTGAGCGTCTGATTACACATTCTCTCCAGAGGACAATAAATAACACTGCTGCAGAAGAGCACCCCCCCCCCCAAGAGCAAGCAGTGTGAGGTCTGATTACACATCTCTCCAGGGATTAATACATAAACACTGGCTGCAGTGAGACAGCGCACAGCAGTGTGAGTCTGATCCCACACATCTCTCAGGGACAATACATAACCACCTGCCTGCAGAGGAACACAGAGCACAGCAGTGGGAATTCTAAAATGCAGGGTGTCTGCAGCCACCAGAGGGGGAGCCATTCACAAATGTGTATACAGCTCTATGCTCTTGTGTCGTGTTTGTATTGGAAGATTTTGCACAGTCTGTGTTTCTTTAGTAGTGACGGAATACGCAAAGTGGGTCTCGAGAGAAAAAAGGAGGGTGAAGGTGACGAAGGCTGAAGAAGAATACAAAGACAGAAGATGAAGTTTAGGAAAGTGTTGAGAAGGGGGCTTTGATGGTGTAATGGAGCGCTCCGGACGAGGAGAAGAGAGTATAATGCTGTGCAGAGTTATATGTAAATGTATGGGAAGAGCGGGGGCGGGAGCTTTGGGGAGGAGCGGATGAAGAGGGGAGTGGATGGGAGGGGCAATGTAATACACAGATCCGGGATCTAAGGAGACACGGACGGAGTGTCACTGTATCTACACGACATGACGATGGCTGCAGCCAGAGGATATGACTGTATATCATTCATGGCTACTTTCGGATTAGATAGAAGGTGGGGGCGATGTGCGCTGCAACCTACTGTTGTATATGACACGCTGCGCTGCTGCCTGCTCTGATGATTGGTCGGATTCATGATGTATGGCGCCTTTGGGATTTAGGTTTTAAATTTACATATTTGGGTTCTATTACATACGTTTTCGATCTACCTGTACCCACACGATCACAAACTTATCTGTAGATATTACTACAGGAAGTGTCAGGGGGAGGAGCTGTTTCGTTTGTCTTTATGATGTCAATTATTAAACTCGCCCTAAGTTATTTTTTTAGATTATTATCATCTCTAAAGTTAGAAAATAAGACTGGTATGGTCAGAACATTTATGGACAAAACCCTTGGCAAATTAAATGGACCTATCATCAGAAGCCTCAATGCCACTTCCCCCCAGCTAGCCTGAGGGGGGGGGGGGGGGGTGTCTCGGTCTCATGTTTGTTTACCTGTACCATCTCCTCATTGGTCAGAAATCAAGGAGAACCATTCCTATGATCATGGGACTTTTACTGACGGCTGTAAAGTGAGCTCTGCTCCCCCGACCTCTAGTGCCAATAAGAAAAACGCAATTGTGTAAATCTTATTTTCAGTTCCTCATTAAAACGCCCCACAAAAAAAAAAACCCAACAATTTTTGGAAATTTCATGTATAAATAAATTTCTGTGAGACACTACGGTTGTTGTCTTTAAACCAATGTTTTTATTAGACTTTACAACAATTGTGTTGAAGGTGGAGAATAACGGCTGCGGGTGACATGACGAGTGCGCTGTGCTCTATAAGTGCTAGTAACTGGGCCGTACCGGCATTGCTATGGTGAACCCACGTCATAGTAACAGGCTGGGGGGAGGGTTTTATGAATTATTGCCTCGGGTAGGGGGTTTGTAGCGCTGGTGTTAGATATTTAGGCATTGGGTCTATCTAATCATTACATAAAGTCCAAAAATACAACCGTCTCCCATAGATCTGTGCAAATATACAAGCCAAGACCTAGTGAGGCAGGCCCACTTGTCACCCTTGAAATAATTTAAGGCCATACCCCCCTTGTTTACTTCAATTACAAGTAGCCCGGCCCCTTTGTCCACTCGCAGGAGATGGAAGTATCTTAATCCGATGGGTCAGGGTGTTTTCCAGGTCGGTCAGGGGGTCAGCACTTGTCCACTTTGCTGTGCGTCCTTATACGAGTTGCCTTGAAGGCTTCCTGGCTCACAGCAGGGCCGTAATGTTCTGGATGAATAAGCCCTCGAGACAGCGCAGCTCCGGGGCGTTGTGGACTACATGACCAGAAAGGAGTTCGTATAAAGGAGTCCCGTCTCTAGCAAAGACCACGCTGTAGTCAACAGACACCAAAAAACATGGAAGGATCCATCAGAAATGGCGCCACACCCGGCTATAGTTTGTGTCTGGACTAAACCTAGGCCGGACTGGTGTGAACACAGAGTCGAGCTGCAAAATACCAGAGACAAACTATTGGAAGGAGGGCGCCGCATACTCAGTACTGTTACACAGACATGGGTAGGGGGGGGCTTTGGCGGATATGTTGGATGTGGCGTTCCTCACATTGGCGTATTTGTGATGTGACGCAGTGTCTTGGCGTGTTTCTGGGAGCATGATTATCGCGCAGTGACGTTGCAAGGATTAAAAGCGGAAAGGCTGGCGCCGGCGAGAGGAGCTGGAAGGGGACGACACAGAATAAAGCAAAGATCAAGCGATGGTGTGCCAGGAGGTGTATCATAGGGGCCTGGGGAAACTGAGCTCTATTACTGATGAAGCCTCTTCAGTCCTGTATACTGGTGTCAGGTTTCATATTTCTATTATATTCTACACACAGAGAAGGATAAGGACATTCCTGTGTTGCATATGGCGGCCATTTGAGAAAGACAACAGGAAGTGCCGGCCATATTGGTTCTCCTACATCTTAGTGGGCCGACATCGATGCAATGCCAGATGAAGGGTTTAATCCTGTGGTTATCCTCACACACACTTACTTCCAGGATGGACGCGGTTGGGACCCGATGGCCTAGGTTGCCTCCATAGTACAATACTGCATCATCATTGCCGGAGGGAAACGCCATTATCAGAGGATATCAGGAACACCCACGATGTGTGCACACAATTGCTATGCGGGGAGCTGTGGAAATATATCCAGAATCCAGCACCGCCCTGGCCCAGGTGTACTTACATCATATTCCACTGGGAGGGAATGGGCGCAATACAGACAAGTCTCTGGAGAAGGGGGACGCTGCTTGGAGACCCAATACTAACCCCAAAAATACTTATGGACACTTGTTTAAAGACTGGGTCTGATCATTACTTCTACAGACCTGGGGTACATATTGGTATATGGGTCTGGGAATGGCCGCTCCATCCTCCTACTCCCTCGTGGCTTTTCCCCATCTGGAAAAATATCTCCAGAATAAGGGGATGTTCTGGCGGTGATAACTGCGAGGCACGGTGCGACCTGCGATTCCCCATAGCCGCTGCTTTATTGAAGAAGCAGAGGGATCTGATGCTTTCTTGGAATTTGGGGATGAGGTGGGAGCGGGTGATGGACGCCAGATCTACAGCCATTTCGCTTCATCATAGGCGGCGCGTTATCCTTCAGTCAGTTCAGGATACATGTCCGGCTCTATAGGCATCACCTGGATAGACTTTCCTTCAATTCATTGTACTGTCTCGAATTCTGATAGCTGCAGGATGGAAGGGTTTACTGTGTACATCTAGAGAAACCCATGGAGAAGCAACTGTGAACTACAACTCCCAATATTCATACGGTTTGGCCTCTTCTCAAAATGACATAGGACCTGACAGAACATGCGGGAGTTGTAGTTATGCACAAGTTGGCTGTGTTTCAAGGTTGCTGTCCCTGGGGTCCGGGGCTTAGTGGGATAAGAGCTCAAACCTTCTTTATTGTTTGTTACAGAGTTCAGCTGCAATACTAAGCACGGCCACTATACGACGCACAGCGCTGTGGTCATAAATAAGACCTGTAATACTGTATATTGTAATACTGTATACTGGAGCAGTATAAAGATGAGCTGTAATCAGTGTAATATGGCGGCCTGTGTCACCACTAGGGGGAGCCCAGGAGCTGACGTCATAGAATATGTGGGGGGGACCCTGGGTGAGGAATGCACTGATTTTTCTGTCCTGTTTTATGATATCAAAAACTGACCATTTTGGGTTTGCCCAAATCTGAGGGTTTTGGAGTCTCTACGCACCTGGAATACGCTGTACTTTACATCGGTGATCTCTATAGCGGTGACGCAAGGATCCTCCCGCTCGCTGATGCTGGTCATTAGGGATTTAAACCTGAGAAACAATAAAATTTCAGTGTCAGTGCATGTAAGTGTATAGAAATGAGGCTACCTGCTGCCACCACTAGGGGGCGCCCCATGTATACAGAGATATACAGGCGCAAATATGGAAGATGTGTTCCTTTCCCTACAGCACCTCAGGAGGAGACTCGAGATATAACACCAAGGCATGCCCCCCCCCCAGTAATGTGCCCTCTGCCCCCCCAGTAATGTGCCCTCTGCTCCCCCCCCCCAGTAATGTGCCCTCTGCTCCGAATGTGCCTCTGCCCCCCCCAGAATGTGCCCTCTGCCCCCTCCAGAATGTGCCCTCTGCCCTGTCCCCTAGAAATGTGCCCTCTGATCCCCCCCCCCCAGTAATGGGAAACTCTGCCCCTCCCCCACCCCCTGCAATGTACACTAATGCCCCAGTAATGTGACTGGCCACCAGAATGGGAACTCTGGCCCCCCCGTAATGTGCACTCTGGCCCCTCAGTAATGTGCACTCTGGCCCCCAGATAATGTGAACTCTGCCCTCAGTAATGGTGCACTCTGCCCCACCATAATGTGCCTCGGCCCCCCAGATAATGATGCACTCTGGCCCCCTCAGTATGTGCACTCTTACCCCTCAGTAAGTGCCACTTGGCCCCCAGTATGGGCACTTACACCTCAATGAATGTGCACTCTGGCCCTCCCCCCAGTAATGTGCATCTACCCTTCAGTAATGTGCACTCGGCCACCCCAGTAATGTGCAGTCTGGCCTAGTAATGTGCACTCTGGACCTCTAGTAATGTGCCCTTGCCCCAGTAAAGTGCCCTCTTGCCCCAGTTAAAGTGCCTCTGCCCGCCTCCAGTAAGGACGTCTTCCAGGTAAGGATTATGGAGGTCATGTGACTCTTAGGATCCTTGGTGCCTGCAGAAACTCTGTTGTACTTGGCAGATCTGTGTCTGCACAATAGTCTTGAGGATCCTTGGCAGTTCTTAGACATTATGATCCTCATGTGCTTGTGCACATGCACTTGAGCTGTGGCGGGTCTTAAAGACAGGGGTTGCCGGGCCTTTCCTAATCCAGTCCAATCAGTTAAAATACACCCATTGGGACTCCAATGAAGGAGTAGAACCTAACAAGGAGGATCAGAAGGAAATGGACAGCAGTAGTTACATAAGAGTCACCGTAGAGGGGATGAATTATTATCCCCATGTTTTATGCCAAATATTGTACCTGGGATGCTGTACAGCAGGACCTTGTGCGCATAGAAACACCATTCCCTCCACCAGGAAAGTGACGTCAGACATCTCTTGTGTTCAGGAAATGCGGATTCTATACGGGAACACAAGTTGGTGAATCAGAGTATATACACGCGTGCGAGTGTCGACACCTATATATTCACCAAAGATAATGAGCGCGCCTCAGACATACTCATCAGCATACGAACCACAGGAACCGGGGGACCAAACCTTCAGGGTTACATCTGGAGGAGGTGAAAAACGGAAAGTCACTAGGAACGGAAGGAAAAGTCTCACCTAAAGCGCAGGAAGTGTCTTCTGTATTCCGGGATGTGGGCACGGACTGTCACCATCGCAAGCGCTAAAGAATGAGGCCGGCACAAGCGGCGCAACCGAATACTCTGTGCCCGAGGGAAACAACATTTCAGTACAGAATAGTGAGGCAGCTCTGCGGGATAGACAGGATGTAACTCCGGATCGGTACCGGATAAGTAAGTCATGTATGTACCACAGGACTGACCAGCAGCAGCAATAGTGAGTGCCAGCTGGGGTATAACACAGGATGTAACTCAGGGGTTCAGTACAGGATAAGTAATGTCATGTGATGACCCAGTGCGGTCACCAGCAGAGAATATGAGATGCAGCTTGGGGGTAGTCTAATACAGGTTGAACTCAGGATCAGTCAGGATACGTAATGTCATGTAGTACACAGTGATGACCAGACAGCAGAATAGTGAGTGCAGTCTGGAGATACTACAGGATGTCAACTCAGGATTCAGTACAGGATAAGAATGTCATGTATGGTACACAGTGACTGCACCAGCAGCGAATAGTGAGTGCAGCTCTGGTAGATATATACAAGGAGTACTCAGGATCAGTACAGGATAAGTAATTCATGTATGTGACCCAGTGGACTGCACCAGCAGCAGAATAGTGAGTGCAGGCTCTGGGTATAATACAGGATTGTAACTCAGTCAGTACAGGATAAGGAATGTCATGTATGTACCACAAGTGCACTTGCACCAGCGCAGAATAGTGAGGCAGCTCTGGGTAGAATTCCAGGATTGATCAGGATCAGTACAGGATAAGTAATGGCCATGAGTACACAGAGTGAGGCACCAGCAGCGAATAGTGGAGTGCAGCTCTGGGGTAATAAGATGAGTATTATTGCCGTTACCTAGTGGTCTGACGATGGTGAAGAGCAAGTGATTCAGCCCCTCGGTGAGAGCTCCTCGTTATAATTTCCTAGGATGTTGGAGAATTCTGCAGCAGATTATCCCGGCCTGTATGTGATGTGTAGTGATAGAAAGTCGCTCCTCAGAGACTCGATCCAGACATGAAGATTCCAGGGGGACCCCTATATCACAAGCTATAAGGTCATTTTGCGCACCAGTCAGGGTATCCCCCATAGAAACAGGTATCCAGGTAATCTGGTTGCAGATGTATAGTGAGAGTCAGATTAATAACACTTACCCACCGGCGGAGGAGCTCCATGGGGATGTCAGGGAGCAATTGTTCTCCGCTTGTAGACGTAGCCTCGCAGGGCTTTCATTCTTGGTAGACTACAAGCTTGGAGGGACCTTGGTCAAAAGCTTCCTGTGCTGGAGGTGTCGCCTATACAATCCCTCGCGGCCAGGATATCTCGCTCCAGGCGACAGGACGTCTCCGCTGCAGAGAGAGGCTGAGGCAGCAGCGTTTCAGACGTTCTACAAGTGAAGAAATAGTCAAAATTTGAGAACCAACCTGGGATGTCGGGGCCTCGTCGTTCTTCTATCCTTTTTTAGGGCACCTAAAACCCTTGGATAGGGTGATTACCACCGCTTGCACCCTACAGCAGTCACCCAGTCGGAAAGTACAATGTATGCTTTAGTAACTAGCTGTTCTTTTTGTGATAGGTGAAGCCACATCATGGATCAGTATCAGCTACAAGACCGATCTGCACAATCTCTGGAGACCTGGGACCCCTCTGACATGTGACCAGGAGTCCCGGCCCGCCGTGGACTGAAGCATGTGTTCATGTCTTCGTGAAGAGATGAGGACACTGCCGGCCTCTCGAATGTCAGTAGAGGGGCAGCTCCTGTCCAGACGACAAACGGGACCAGTTCATTAGTACTTGAGGAGTCGCAGATGGGTGTCCGTGTGAGATTGGAAAATCAAATGTTTAGGGCAAATTCTAGGGCGCCCCTGGGGCCCTGGAGTCTGGACATGGAAGGGGTACACAGTTCTCCACATCCCCTCCAAACCAAGTTGTTTTAAACAGGACGAAGCAGCATCCGACTTTTCTGTATGCAGTGACTTCCGTCTCTCATGTTGGCGAAATCCCAATCACAGGGGGGTCATTCAAGGCCCGATACGTTTTGACGTGTAACGATTTCCGATTTGCGCGATGGTATCTGAATTGACCGGGATTTGGCGGCACCATGGATAGCGATTCGGGGCATCGGCGCGTGGAGCAAGCCGACGGCAATGGGGGGTAGGCCGACAAGAGAAACGAGGATCAGAACAAAAACGCCGATTATTTAATAAACGAAAGGTCGCTGGCAACGCCGCTACTCACTGGTCGGCGTGTAGTCCGGCGCGATCGAGGATTCAGGCAGCAGAAGCACACTGGTGGGAAGGAGGAGGACTGCCATCAAAACCGTACGGACCGACTCGGTAAGAAGCGCGATGGATGCGAAGGGCCGGTCAAGTAATCTGCCCATTGTGTCGTATGAAATTGTATTTAGGTCTGTACTTCACTGGGTTGCAGTATAAGTAGTATGTTCTCGGTGTGCTATAAGTCTAGTCTATATGGTTCGGCTGTACCATGTAGTCCTGGTTATGATACTGTATTATATAGTCATTTGATTCGGACATACTCTGTAGATCGGGTTGGGATCCGGACCAAGCTGGTAGTCGGCTAGTAGGATATGCTTTAGATAGCTCCAGGCAAGTAAGTGTTGCAGATAATATCATGTAAATCTGTCTGAAAATCTCACATAATTTTTAAAGTTTTTTCTTTGTAAAATCAAGGGCATAAGAAACTTCAAGCAGATGCTGCCAGAGGGGGCTCACGCCAGCATGTACATGTGCTTTATTACACAGAAAGGAATAGAATGGGGAAAAAGGGAAAAGTGGTGAGTGTCTCACATAAAATTGTAACCTTTATTGAATCAACAGATAAGATTGTATCTTTTTACTTATTAAAACAAACAACTAAACTTTGTGGCATTTATGTCTGTATGCCACCTAAAGTGATACATTCACAGCTTCTGAGTTAAATCTTCCAGGGATCATAAAGGAGAGGTCCCCTTTCTTGGATTATTAAACTCTCCTTTATGTAGATAGTTAACCCTTATCAGTGCAGTACGCAAAGGGATCTATAAATAACAGGCTAGGTTGCCGTGTCAGATTGTAAAAACAAACCCGACCTGACGGACCTAATTCCACATCAATATAGTATACTATAATGTGACCCAACCGCTAAATAGAACTAGTTGGGTCACTGAGAGCTACACTAATATATCAAGCTAGACGCTTTAATGCTCCAAAAGAGGAGGCTATATTCACACTGCCGTTGCCCGCTAAGGTACGGTACGGCGCGGGGAGAGGAGGAGGTGAGCACAGCTCACCCCCGCCCCTCTCCATAGGAATTAATGCCGCACGGCGCCGTAATACGGGAAAAGATAGGACATGTCCTATCTTTTTCCAGGTACGGAGCGGTACGGTGCCGCACGTGTGCTGCACCGTACCGCTCCCGTAGGGCGCCGTGCGCCCATTGACGTCTATGGAGGACGTATATCAGCCGTATATACGACGGCCGTATATACGTCCTTCATACGTCAGTGTGAATGTAGCCTAACACTTAGCAAGCGTGTGCGTCCAGACACTGGCGGCAGCTCCCAGCTTATGTCAGATCGCGGGAAAGAATGCCAGTATACGAGCTAGTGGAATTATCTTGAGCCTGAATTATAGTAAGTATGGATTCCCTAAGCTGTGAATGTATTTTGAGTCCCAACAAGTGTTTCGCCGGGTCTCCCCGGCTTCATCTAGGGGCACGGGCGGCCCGGTCAGGTTGCATTTTATTCTACAAACAATGATTGATATACATATTGGCCAGTAAGAATGCCAGCTTGTAGACAACATATATTTATATAAAAAGAAGTGTATAAAAACTGATGAGAATAATAATATCTCTATCAATTAATTGATGGTAATAATCTATAAACAAATTATTTTATCATAATATTTGCTGGACTAGATTAGAAGGCCACATTAAACAGTATACATTATGCATAACAGAAATCAATACCAATCCTCATCTTGTGTAAAAATAATATTTTGTATTATCACAGGTTGCCATGTACCAAAAACAGTGTCATATTAAAGGAAACCTACCACTTGAAGTGGCAGGTTTCTGATGGAAATACCGGGCACCAGCTCAGGGTGAGATCAGGGTGAGCTGGTGCCGGAGCTTATTTTTGTTAGTGTTTTAAACCGCGATACCGCGGTTTAAACTATGTAGCCGCGCGCACGGTAAGCGCCGAGCGCGTACCTCCCTGCGCCGGCTATAAAGTTTAAAAAGTGTTTTAAACCGCGGTTTAAAACACTAACTAAAATAAGCTCCGGCACCAGCGCACCCTGATCTCACCCTGAGCTGGTGCCCGGTATTTCCATCAGAAACCTGCCACTACAAGTGGTAGGTTTCCTTTAATGATATAATATCATCATGTAATACCGTCACACAGTCATGTAATACCGTCACACAGTCATATAATACCGTCACACAGTCAAACTGTGATAGCGGCACAGCTTCTCCTACATCTACCTGGACACCAGAGGAGACACTGGTCAGTGAGAGCTATGGGACGCAGAACAGTGGAAAGCGCAGGGTGGTGGATGTCCCAGGACAGTGCAGGGCATGGATGGTGGCGGATGTTGGTGGATGGTGGTGGATGTTGGTGGATGGTGGTGGATGTTGGATGGTGGTGGAGGGTGCAGGGCGTTGGATGGTGCTAGATGGTGCCGGTTGTTGGATGGTGGTGGAAGGTGCATTGCGCTGAATGGTGCAGGGTGTTGGATGGTGGCGGATGTTGCTGGGAGTTGGATGGTGGTGGATGGTGCAGTGCTTGGATGGTGGTGGAGGGTGCAGGGCGTTGGATAGTGGTGGAGGGTGCAGGGCGTTGGATGGAGCAGGGCGTTGGATGGTGGTGGATGGTGCAGTGCTTGGATGGTGGTGGAGGGTGCAGGGCATTGGATGGTGGTGGAAGGTGCAGAGCGTTGGATGGTGGTGGATGGTGCAGGGCGTTGGATGGTGGTGGAGGGTGCAGGGCGTTGGATGGTGGTGGAGGGTGCAGGGCGTTGGATGGTGGTGGAGGGTGCAGGGCGTTGGATGGTGGTGGAGGGTGCAGGGCGTTGGATGGTGATGGAGGGTGCAGGGCGTTGGATGGTGGTGGAGGGTGCAGGGCGTTGGATATCACTGGCTGCAGAGAGCACAGAGCACAGCAGTGTGAGGTCTGATTACACATCTCTCCAGGGACAATACATAACACTGGCTGCAGAGAGCACAGGGCACAGCAGTGTGAGGTCTGATTACACATCTCTCCAGCATAACACTGGCTGCAGAGGGCACAGAGCACAGCAGTGTGAAGTCTGATTACACATCTTCCAACAATACATAGCACTGGCTTCAGAGAGCACAGAGCACAGCAGTGTGAGGTCTGATTACACATCTCTCCAGGGACAATACATAACACTGGCTGCAGAGAGCACAGGGCACAGCAGTGTGAGGTCTGATTACACATCTCTCCAGGGACAGTAAATAACACTGGCTGCAGAGAGCACAGAGCACAGCAGTGTGAGGTCTGATTACACATCTCTCCAGGGACAATGAGTAGCATTGGCTGCCAGAGGTTGCAATAACGCTTTACAAGCCTCATGGACGCTTCTCTTGGGGTGTCTGCTGGAAATACTAGGGGTTAATGTTGTATGCAGAGGATCCCTTTACGGATGCGTCTCCTCCCTCCTTCCAGCGCTGGAGTCACATCCAACCATCATGATGACCTGCACCAGTCTGGACTGTTGCAACCTAAGATGTGGGGGTCCGTGAATATCGAATGGGTGCGCTCCTTCTTGAGACACCGAAGCTACTATGGCGTGTGGCAGAAGCCATGGTTGGGTCTGCTTCTACAACTTGTCCATCTCTTGGGCGGCGGGAACTTCTATGGACATAAGTTTTTCGCTACAGGCTGGGCGGTGATGGCTGTAGATGCTACTATATGATGCGATCCTATATAGGTGTAAACCCGGGTGGGGGTGTAGGAGGGAAATAATCTCCTAGGAAGTGTTGGGACTTGAAAGATGCTTGCAGTGTACTGACCTGTCTGTCCAGACCTGAACATTGGTGTACTGAAACCTGCATGGGTGGGGTGTGAGTGCTCGGGCTCCCAGTTCTGGCTGAAATGGGCTGGTTTATTGGGTGTTGCACTGATTGTCCTTAAGTTGGGACTGGTGGGTATTCCATTGCCGCATATATGGGGGTGACCGCGTCATGCACCTGCGCAGGGAATTGGGAAGTCTCTATAGAACCATGGGATGGGTCTCTGCAATACAATCCGCCTTGGTGAATAAACTTATTATTTTACCAATGGCGTACGGTATGCAACAAGGGAACGATGCAAGGCTGTGACAGTCGAGGGGATACAACCCACAGGGCAAAATGTAACACTTCTATTATTGTGATCCCCCCAATTGTAAAATTTCAAAGTGGGTTGAGATCTGCCGAGATTAAGAACAGACTTCAGATTATTAGAGGGTCTCTGCAGTGGAATGGGCAGGCTGTAAGGAGCAAGGGGACAGCGGAGAGGAACAGGGGGGCACAGGGTGGTACTGTATAGACCGGGGGCCAGTGAGCGGCACCAGGGGGGCACGGGCTGGTAATGTATGGGACCATGTAGTCCAGCTGAGCGGACCGGGGGGGCACGGGCAGTACTGTATAGACAGGGGGAGTCCAGCTGAGCGGCCACCAGGGGGCACAGGGCAGTACGGTATGCTCGGGGGAGTCCAGCTGAGCTTGCCACCAGGTGCACAGGGCCGTACTGTATGGGCCATGATAGTCCAGCTGAGCTGCACCAGGGGCACAGGGCTGGTATATGGGCATGGTAGTCCAGCTGAGCAGAACCAGGGGGGCACAGGGCTGGTACTGTATGGGCCATGGTATGTCCAGCTGAGCTGCACCAGGGGGCACAGCTGGTACTGTATGGGCCAAGGTACGTGCAGCTGAGCAGAACAGGTGGGCCACAGGGCTGGTACTGTATGCGGCCATGGTAGTCCAGCTGAGCTGCACCAGGGGGCACAGGGCTGGTACTGTATGGGCCATGGTAGTCCAGCTGAGCAGGAACCAGGGGAGAACAGGGCTGGTACTGTATGGAGAGGGGGAGGCGAGATGAGCAGAACCAGGGGGGCACAGGGTGGGTACTGTATGGAGCAGGGGGAGTCCAGCTGAGCAGAACCAGGGGGGCACAGGGCTGGTACTGTATGGAGCAGGGGGAGTCCAGCTGAGCGGCACCAGGGGGCACAGGGCTGGTACTGTATGGGCCATGGTAGTCCAGCTGAGCGGCACCAGGGGGCACAGGGCTGGTACTGTATAGACCGGGGGAGTCCAGCTGAGCGGCACCAGGGGGCACAGGGCTGGTACTGTATAGACCGGGGGAGTCCAGCTGAGCGGCACAGGGGGGGTACAGGGCTGGTACTGTATGGGCAGGGGGGGTCCAGCTGAGCGAACCAGGGGCACCGGGCTGGTACTGTATGGGCCAGGGGGAGTCCAGCTGGCGGACCAGGGGGGCACAGGGCGGTAACTGTATGGGCCAGGGGGGTCCAGATGAGCGCACCAGGGGGCACAGGGCGAGTACTGTACGGCCAGGGGGCCAGTGAGCGGCACAGGGGTAGTGCGTTACACATTACATGATGGGAATCGGGAGGTGTGGACGGACAGATGACACTACTACCCTCAGTGTGACCCGGGAGAGGAGTGTAGTCCCGGTGACGGAGGGCTTACCGGGGGAAATCTTTCATATGCACTGGGCTGTAGCGAGGGCTTGTGTGTAGCACGTGGTGCGGGTCATTGATCGCTCTCCCGGCATGCCACGGCGCGGCTCCTGGTGTGTGTACAGGGTCCGGCCGCGCGCTCGTCCCGCTGCGGTACGGCTCTTGTGTCGGGAAGGTCCAGGCGCCGAACATGGACTAGGCCGCGGGAAACATGGCGGTCCCAGTGTGAGGGGGCGGGGCCTGTGCGTGAGGCAGCCGAGACTACAACTCCCGGATGCACTGCGTCTACCTGTGTTATGAGGATGTAGCATCACCCTGCGTACACGCGTGGGGCGCGCGACCTCCCGAGACACCGACTCCAGACTGGGGAAGGCCCGGGAGACCCCAGCACAGCAGGGATAGTGTAATGTCCCATCACTGAGCAGGACAGGGAAGCAGAACTCCATCCTGATAACCAGGCACCGGGACTGTGGGATCTCATATTATCCATGGCCTTCTCCCTTCTATAATCAACTTTAGTCAATATACTAATGAGCCAGGCCGCTCCATGCCATAGCTTCAGAGGTTGTTACACTGCCTCCCCCTCTACCTGATGTAATCTCACACCGTTGGAGGGGAAAGTGCACCTGCCGTGTGACATCCTGCAAAGCGGCAGCAAGGAGGGGCTCTGGTAACACCCCCAGAGCACTTCAAGGTTCTTAAAGACACCTGTTCATGCGTCTGGGTTCATTGTCCTGTCCCTCTACATGTTGGAGCAGCTCACAGGACCCATCCCAGCTTTATCAGGTCACTGCCATACATTAATCTTGCAAAATCATCATTCTTTATTATGTAAATGAGGCTGGTCATCCATGGTCAGAGGCCGTGATGTCACTCCTGTACCCCTTCCCTCCTCCCCGGATCAGTCTGTGAGTAATGTATAGTAAAGCATTGCTAGTGTATCTGCTGACATGTGCCTCCTCTAATACACAGAGACAGGACATAAGCATACACAGTTCTGCTATAAATGGCTGCCTGGAGCTGTTGTCTATCCTATACACACACAGGCTGCAGGGGCATGGCCCCAGCAAGCCATGGAGCAGATGTCAGTCATGCACTGGGGTGTGCGGGACTCCCATCATGGAATAAGCTGGAACAGCATTTTCTTTCCTATTATCTATAGTCTAGTCCTGCTTGCTTATGTAATGACTCATGGACATCACAGGTCATTTGATACAGCTGAGGACCTCCATTGCTTAGGTTACAGACATGTGAGGGACAATGAAGGGATAGAGGCAATGCCTCATATAATGGCAGTTATGAAAAATATATTAGAGAGGGGGTTATTTTCTGACGGGTTCTCTTTAAGCATAACTATAAAGTGATATTAGAAGGAAGGAAGCATGGAAAATTAAATATAAGATGACAACAGTCAGCATGCCTGGTTTATCTGGATGGATTGTAATGGGAGATTTCCTTAACACCTGACCTCAGGACACCCCTTTTATTCCTAACAGGATGGGTCCTGGCTGCCGCCATCTTTATATTAGTCTGACCGACCAGTATAGAAGCCATAGATCTACAATACACTGCAATATAGTACAGTGTGCAGAATATTAACTGATGCAATTAGGCCCCATATAGCTTTTTTTTTTTTTAAATGGAAAAGTTATGGCGCGTCGAAGTGGACTGAAACACAAAGACTGTAGATCCCTATGTAAACAGCCAAATTTTTGGTATATTTCTATAGTGATTCAGAATAGATGTTCATAGGTTTTTAGACTTTCTCTTCTCCATTAGAAAATAATCTGTGGATGCTAATGGTAGTAATCTGGACCCTGGGACAGTGGTGTGGTATTTCTGCTCTTATCATGTGGGTTTCTTTACCTTCTCACTGTAAAAACTATCAGGGTCACAAACTATTGCCCCTTACAACTCATCGGAGCAGGGAGCTGTGGGACACCCCGGGCGCCTTGTCTGGTTTTTTCCCAAATTTGTCTTCCCTTAGTCATTTCCGTTATTCAATATAAGGAAAATGCCTCCATATTTATTGACATGTTACTTGGTTAGAAGTTGTGGCACTTACTAGGAAATGTGTTATCTATAATCTTTTGAAGCTTCTTTACTTGGTTGCACAGGAGTTATGTCGGCATGTACCTACCTGCAGCCACTATAATTGTATATAAGTCTTTAAGGGCAAGTTGGATGGACTACCAGGTCACCGGATGAATAAAGGCGAGCGCGAATCAGGACAAAATTGTGTAGGTGAGAAATACTAGAGGTTTACTAGTATCTTGTGGACCACCAAGAATGTATGTTACTGGAGCAGGAAAGAATGTCAAGCACCTTTTGTTCTTGATGTAAAGGGGAATGAGTTTCTGCAGTTTATAGGAGTAGATTGGCATATGGGGTCCCATAGTTGGACCCCCCCCCCCCCCCCCCCTGTGATTACTCTTCTCTTCATTCCCTAGTTTAATAAAATCGGTGTTAAATATTTTTGCTTGGGTAGAAACCTCCATCAGTACTGAAAGGAAACTATACCCACCCGGAAAGAAGGATTGTAAAACTGTGCCACACTGAACTACCCTCTGCCAGGAGGATGCTCTTTCTTTTAGCGCTTATGCATTTGGTTTTACAAAAAAAGGCTTTAAAAATTATGCCAGGAGCCAGAGGTGCAAAATGCATAAACTTTTGAAGTGGTTTCATGGTGGGTGGTGTTCTCAGCTGTTTTCGTCTATGGAGGCGTATGCAACTCCTCGCTCTCTGTTTAGTTACCACCTAGGGCACTATGTGGGAGTTTATTTATGTATGTACATTATGCAGTTGATGAAATACGTTTGAGGCGACGTCAAATTGAGCAATTCTGTACAGACCATTTTTTTTGGAGCCGAGAATCTTTTAAACTTTTTTTTTTTTCTAGATGCGTGGCAAACTATCAGAGTGGACAACATGGAATTCGCTCGTGAGCTTCAAAAAGTTTTGTAGCTCTGGGGCAGGAGTAAGTAGATGATTGATTCTGGTATCTCAGTGTGGCATAGTCCAGGAACTAGGCGGCACCCCCTCCCAGCAAGACTATAGACACAAATCGGGAAGTTGACTAAAGGGAAACTGGCAATGATTCCCGACAAATTTAAACTCTAGTAGATGATATGTGTGAGCAGGACAAGGTGTTATATCAGTATTGTCTGATAAGATGGGTGAACTACAGCCCATTGTTGCTATTGGCGGCCAATTTGAGTGGAGTGCAGGTTGTGCATGGTTTTCCTTTAATTACTGTGTTAGGGGTAAAGCCGTGAGCTCTTGGCAGGGGATTACCAGCTTCTGATGAAGATATGGATATAAACTAACTGTGTATGCCCCTTTAGATCAGAAAACCATCAAAGAAGACGGCTCGTCGTGAGCAGCTCCTGCGGTGAGGACGCAGAACAGAAGCGCTTAAAAGACGTGCGCGGAGCTCCGTTCCCTTGATAAGCTTGGAGATGAGGTAAGTCCGCAACGGGACTTGCGCAAGGGTCTTAACGGTGTCCCTGTGTTGTCGAAGAGGAACTGAGTGTATGAGACGCGTTTACCAAAACTGGTGGAACTGATAGGGACCAAACTGAAGGTAGAATGGAACCATGCTGAAGCCATTCAGATTCTAGTTTGCAACTGTCCTCACCAGCTACTGCATAATACAAGGCTTAGTTAAGGTATCGTTGGTTTTCACATTCTGTTTTGGAGATGTACGACCTTGAAGAATATCTAAAATCTGAGTATTTGCAGGTTGACGGAGCGTATGAACAGGCCCGTCCCCTTCACTCGGGAAGTTGACTCGATGGAAAACAGATAAGGGCGTCGTGGAACCACATGTAAGATTTGTCGAATAATCGGGGTGGGAGGTTATGTGTGGTCTTGCAGTCGGATTGTGTTGCCTTTCTGGCCCTCCGTAGTCAGCAGTGACCTAGCCCATGCCAGTTCGCCGCTCAGCAGTATTGGTGCTGATGCAAACAGTGGACACTCTTCTTAGAAATCAGATCAGACACCGATGAGATGAATTTGTTCAGTGCAGTAATGGAGATTTCTTACGTCAATTTCAAAGTTTTCTGACAAGGCATGGGGGAATTTCATCCCCCCAAGGTCTTCTAGTTCAGTGGTGTGTGTGTCCAGCATTTTTTATTATTCAGAAATTATCTTGCTGCTTTAGATAAAGCCGTGCGCCGAACCTATGGATCTATCCTTCAGGCGATATGTTGATACACCCCCGAATCACCCAAAATGGGCTGTGGTGCGGAGGAGGAAGACCTTGCAGCGCCGCCTGCAGAAGAACAAGCACCTGAGCTCGGGAATTTGCTGATATTCTGGGATGCCGAATATGTCCCAAACCAATCCAATCATCAATACAGTAAAACTGACCTGAGAGGCTCGGCTTCTGGATAAGCACGTGATAAATATTGTGCCTCCAGGGAAATATGTTGTCTGAGTTACACAATGAACCTGGTCATGTGATATTGATGTCTAGTTAAACAAATATGCGAGGAAAGATTGCTGCAGTTGCTGGGTATTTGGTCGGGATTTAGTAAACCAAAACTTCTGTGCGTTTCTCATCACCAGAAAAAGAACAGTGGAGGAAATGTGGAGCCCCTACGAAGTACGAGTCACTGAGGTACGGATTTTATGCATTCTGTCTCCATCTTGCGGAGTTATGGTTGCAGTGAGCCACGTACACTGACACGGCACTGTAGCATCAAAAGGGGTGAAAATGGAGGCTTCACGAGTGACCAGATGCAGATTTTCTTGGAGTGACTAAAGGAAACCTACCACTTGAAGTGGCAGGTTTGCGTGATGGAATTACCGGCACCAGCTCAGGGTGAGATCTAGGGTGAGCTGGGCGGAGCTTAGTTTTTTAGTGTTTTAAAACATGGTATGCGGGTATTAAAACACTTTTTAAACTTATAGCGGCGCAGGCAGAGGTACGCGATCGGCGCTACCATCGCGCAGCTCTCCTTCATTCATATGTAGCCGCGAGCATGGTAAGCGCCGAGCGTACCTCCATGAGCCGGCCTAGAAAGTTTAAAAAGTGTTTTAAACACGATACCGCGTTTAAACACTAACAAATATAAGCTCCGGACCAGCGCACCCTGATATCACCCTGAGCGGTGCCCGGTATTTCCATCAGCACACTGCATACAAGTGGTAGTTTCCTTTTAATATAAGGGGATACCAAATACTTGTACCTTAAATAATAACTTGCACCCTAACAAGGGTCATGTGTTTTTGCTGAAGATCGACCCTTCAAACCATGAGAATGTGAGGAAAGCAACTTCGTAAATTGATTTATCTGGTTTTCCTTGGGGTTCACCCACCACGCATGTGAACTGTTCAAGGAAAAATGATTAAAGATTTAATTCGTCAACCAAAAAACTACAGATAAAGGGCAAAGGGGGCAAATGCAAAGGACGGATCAGAGCATGTAGGGAGTCTTTTTTTTTGTTTTTTTTTGAAAAACGTGACCCGGCTCATGTGTCAATGCAATCGATCCGCCAAAAATGAATCTGTATTTCTTTCCTTTCAGTTGTGAACAGGAAGTTCATGGCGGAAAAACCCAGTTCATGCAATGAGAAGGAAAAGTTGGACGACTGGGCAGTAGAAAACCGTGGAAGTAAGGGCAGCGCTGCCTCAGATTCCTTCTTCTCATGTTTGCAGAAGGGATAGAGTATTTTACGATTGGAGGAAATGTAGATAAGGCATTTACTAGAGAAGACTTAATATCGCAGCTTCTTATTTAGTTAATAGAAATTTTTTTTTTTTCCTGTTAGGTCGCAACTCAGCTGCCAGCAACAGCAAGTGTCGTCCTAACCAATGCCAGAGCCCTCCAGCTTAATGCTTCCCCAAGTTCAGCCTGATCCCATTGTCCGGAGGAAGATGGCGTTCAGGATTGATGGCCCAGATGCAAGGTCCAACAATTTATGCAGGTTGTTAGGAACCTTATACATTAGTCTTCCAGTAGATGGCGTGCAGCCCTTTGTGCGAGTTCACGTTACTTTCCTTCACAGGACTCTATGTTGGACTTATGCCAACCAACCAATTGATCCCAGCACCATTGTATCGGCATAGCCCATGAATCCAGTGCAAGCATGGATCGCACAAAGTGTTGCTCAGCCAGGTAAGAGGTTCCTACAGTGTAGGAGGGACATGTGGTGATAAGGACGCTGTAACTGTAGTGAGACTAATCCTAGTGCTTTTTTTCTAGTCATTCTGAGCCCGGCTACTCAGCCCAGCCAAGGTCCAGATAGCTACAAGGGGAGTCGGGTGAGAACTTTGGGGGTATGGGTAGGCTCATATGTTAGGGGCCGCTTGACTTCCTGTTACCAGGGCCTCGTCTTTATAAATTGAGCCTCTAACACCCGGTGGGGGTTGGCCTCTTGCCTCTTTTACTAAGCAGAAGTAGTCTTTTGTATGGAAAGAATATAAATGTCTCCTCTTCCATAGGTTCCAAGGTATCTTCCAGTGAAGCCTACGTGGTTCTGCCACAGATGTATCAAACGTCTCATCCCACAGAAAAGAGGTCCCAAACGGATGCCATGGAGCAAAAATTCAGGTACCATCCATCTGCCTTTACGCTCCAGTTGCGGACATACCTAATAGTTTAGTACTTCAATTGTAAACATGTCTAATTACAGGATCGTTATCCTTAAGTACAGATCCAACACAGGACTCCTCAGCGCTTCTGCTGCTTCCCAACATATCATGTGTTTCAGAGGGGTCCAAACAAGACGTCTGAACAGCAGTGGGATCAATGTGAATGCTGTCCCATTTCCAGTACAGCAGACTGTACGGTATCAAGCCGGAAGGAAAGTTCCCTGTGTGTAATCTCCCTGTATCTATAGAAATCCAAACCTAACTGTGTACAAAATGTTGTTAGGTGATATTTAATATGAATGCACCTGTCCAACTGTGAATGAGGCGGAAACGACTGAAATCGAATCAGTACCAAGCCAGTTACAGTCAGTCGTTCCCCCGGCAGCCGCATCAAGTGAGCAATGAACTTAACAAGAGCAGCTACAAAACAGGTAAAGACCATCCCACCAGGCTGGAAAGGATCCTGCTGATGTGATGAAAGGTCAAGGCATAAATAAACCTATGTTTAAAGAGAAACCGTCATGCAAAAATAACCCCCCTAAAATAAACATTTTCATAAAATTGCCAGTGAGAGCATTGCCTATATCCCTTGAGTGTCCCTTACATGCTGTAAACCTAAGTCAATGGGTCCTAAAGCTGTATGCAAATGGAAATGTGAAAGTCCAAGAAGAATGCATATTCCAAGCTGTCCACTCGTCATGAGTGGGAGGCACAGCCACACCCCAGTGCATGAGACTGCAGCATGTATAATGATGTGAGGCTGTATATATGAGGTGTCCTGGTGGCAACGCCCCCTGCAGGCCTGGGGTGTTGTGGGTGTGTGTTTAGGAGAGATACAGCAGCTCCAGGCAGCCATGTATAGCAGAATAACACATGTCAGATTATGTGTAGCTGATGTGCTGTGTCTCTCACTGTGTATTAGGAGGATGCAGAGTCAGAAGAGCAGCACACACACCAGCCATGGATTCCTATACATTACACACAGACCATTGAGCAGGGGGAGGAGAGGGGAGGAGTAACAGTGGTGACATCACTGCCTTTGTGACCCATGTGACAGCCTGATTTACATGATAAAGAATAGTGATTTTCTTAGCAATGATTAATGTATGAAATAACGAGATAAAAGCGGGATTGGATATTGTTGAGCTGCTCCAACAGGTAGAGGTGCATGACTAGTGACACAGCACCTGATGACAGGTGTCTTTAAGTGACGGCTCATGCCATGAATTAGACTAATGCTGCTCCACGAATCAGGTAGTGTTGGAGCCACTGGTGGTCAGGAATATTACAATAGTTCATGTAAAGGTTGTAGCTAAAACATAAGGGGTGGTGTGGCCAAGGCAGAATGAGCGCTAGCGGAGGCGCCAATGATAGCAGAATGGAATGTACTAGGGTGGTCCTAAACAGAGCCGGTTGGAGTTCTACCGAGTGGTGAGTAGGAGGACAGAGTGGCGGGGAAGGCGGGGGCCGGGGGGGGAGGGGGTAAACCCGGACCAGGCGAGCGACCAGGCCCACAATCCCAACCAGAATAACAAAAAAAACAAACACAAAAAAACAACAAAAAACAGCACTGATGGGCATCAGCAGGCACAACAGAATACTGGATTTCCCCCGCAACCGCACCCAACCCTTCTACAAAAACGGAGGGAGCAGGCGGGCAGCGGGGCAGCAGGGGGCGGATGAACTGGCTACAGAGGGCCATCTAATGGCTTCAGAGGTGGGATGAGGCTGGGGCTTTATCTTCCCTCGGCCCGCCTCGGCCTTTGCCACCTCTCCCTCTCCAAACCCCTATCGCCGGTTACTTCTGCGCCTGGGTTTTCTTGATCCTTGTATAGGTTACATTTGATCAATTCCTTTGGATTTCACTATGGAACTCTGGGTGTTTGTAGACCTGGTATAACTTTGCTTCTGTGCTGCAGAGGTTATGAGGGTTACGCCCGGCCTTCTCCAACACTCCAACAGCGGTTATTCCCAAGCCACAGTTCAATGGTCCCCGCTGAGTACACCAACAACTATCAGCGGGTAAGTTACTAAGAATTCCTCCTCTTCTAGAAAATGGCATGTCTTTGGATATACATGGGGGACCCCCACCTATATACAAGAACATGGGTTAAGGGTGAGCAATTTGACCATGACCTGCCTGCTGTGACAGCCAGAGATGGCAAAGGACAGAACCGTCGTGAATTGGACTAGCAAGGCAAATGTAATGAACTCTTGTGTCAATATACTTCTGTGTAACTGGAGGGACAACAGGGCCTAAGGACACCCTTTTATAAACTAGCATCCAGAATCCATCAATGATTAAATCGGGACATCACACTGCTAACAGTCCGGGAACTACGGAGTAATGTCCCCCGGTTCATTCAGGAGGATTATGATGGAGGTTTCATGGGGTTATGGCGTGTGTACAATTCTTATACAAAATATGTTGCAGTTTATTTTGCAACAAATTAGCAGGTAAGGACCAATGGCTACTATCCACACCTGCTCCACAGTCCGGAATTAGGAGTAAATATAGCCATGGAGTCTTACTGCAAATTTGTTGCAAAAATAAAACTGCAAACAGTTTTGTATAAAGAAATGTAACTACCCAGACCCCCAATCTCCCATCAGAATCCATCTGATAAACCCCAGGGACATTACTCCTAGAGCCAGGCCCGGGACTGTGGGATGCTTCTTATATCTGTATCAATGCCCTTCCTTGTAATATCAACCTATAATTATGTAATGAGTCCTGAAGGGCCATGGCATGGTCTTGTGAAAAGACTGACTGCTGATTACTTCTCGCACAGGATGGCTATCAACAGAATTAAGCGTGGCACTGGACAAGCGTCTCGGGCGCCCCTCGAGGTAATAATAAGCGCTTGCACTACTAATACGACCTCCCGGGCGGTCTTGGTATTCGTACTGTGGAGCAGAAGGAATCTTTTCCCCCTACAAAACATCCCTAGATACACGTCGGCCACCGCCAGGACTCAGCAGCTCTAGTGTGAGTGTAGGGACCCTCGGTGATGAGCGAGTCCTTCCACTAATATTATAGATATTTTATCTTTTTTGTATAGGATCCATGAAATCGGCTGAGCATCAGTTAGCACTCTAGCTTAAAACTTTTTGCCTTTGTAGAGTGACTTGGCTTTTTTTTTTTTCCATTTGTTTTAACAAACTTTACTGAAAACTGAACGTTTTAACTTAATTTCTTTTTTTTTCTTTTCCCGACCAACATGGGGCTGTGATACATTCATATTTTTTTGTTTCCATTTAACTTGCAAGTAAAAACTAAATAAAATTGTTTTTACCCCCTTTCATTCGACTAGTATTAAATAAAAAAAAGGAAAACTCCGCCCACCAAAAACTCAAAGTGTGAATGTTGCTGAGTGTACAAATAAAGTTGTGTTAACGTCAATGTAGAGTTTTGTGTGTGTTTTTATTAGCTGTGCCCATACACACAAGGGTACAGGGAGGGGTGGAGGGTACGCACCTCATAATCTGAGGGGTTTTTTAACAATATCTGTGGTCTATTACAAGATGAGCAATTCCTCGTGCAGAGGCTGACCCAGAGTCCTGTATAGCGCTTACCATATTCTGTAGCCTTGGTTCTGGGGGGATGGCGGTGTCCCTTGTATGGGTTTTGGACAGAACATTAAAAGTTCAATGCAAGATCTAGTCCCACTGCTTTGTGTGTGCGTGCCTTTCCCCCTTCAGCTCTGGGCAGTGCCCTTATATGACTTGCAAACCCCTTGGGTGGTTTAGGTTAAAGGGTTGTCTAGGGATCATTGTAGGCGTCACACACAAGCGCGAGGGCGCGTGTTTTTCACACGTGTGCGTTTGACCCTGCGTTTTTAATCACATTTGAAACGCATATACAACAGCCTGAGGAGAGGTGCTTTGCCTGAATTATATCCACACAACTTTTTTCCGTTACAAAACGCATGGAAAATTGTATGTATAACGCAGTATTAAACATTGCGTTACACGTAAACGTTAATGTAATTAGGCAAATTGCCTCATCAGCTGTTGTATGCGTTTCAAACGGTTACCAAAACGCCAACTGTGAACGCACCCTTAGGCCCTACTCTAGGAGGCTACCCAGGCTGATTGTTCTTTCGGGCTTGGTGTGACCCAGGAGGTTGGTTACAGAGAAAGGGTAGACGACGACTGCCGCCTTGTGCTCTGCCCATTGTCGTGTTAGTGCAGGGGTGAGATGCTTACCCACCTTAGGATAGGCAGTTCCGCTATCCATCAGTCCACAGGGATGACTCAGCTTCATTCCCCGTGGTGCCCACAAACGTCCAGGCGTGGACCTGAAGCTGCAATACTGTCGCACGCGGCCAAAGTACAAGGTAGGGCACTTGCATAAGTGTTCAATTTGCATTTGTAACCTGACTCACTGGGATCCCTAGCTGACTAACACCTTACCCCATCACTCATGGTCTGTCTGGAAAATTGAGGAAAAACACTAGTGCTTTTTTATAGTTTCACAAAAACTGCACAGGCTCATGGCGCGCACGCAGCTCCGCTAGATTGACAACTTTAAGAACACTCCAGCACAGCTAATTCTGTGAACAACACATGAGCAGGGACTCGGGTATGTATCCTAGAGGGACGTGGAGTTCTGTCCTTAGGTGCTTAAAAACGTTATTCAAAAGCGCCATAGCTGTATTACGTGTCTGTTGACGGAGGAAATTCCCAGTGCGCACCCACAATGTAAATCATTTAAATCTTATTATTTTCAAGTCAATTTCTATATTAGGAATTTTTTTTTTTTTTTTTTTTCCTTTTAAAGAAGCCTCTTGTGTTTTGCAGGTCGGCGGCGGACCCCCCAAGACCCGTGCCGCAGGATCACACCTGAGCAGCCAACAAGACTATTAACCTCGCCGGCGCTGGACCGCCTCCTCCCCCATCTCTCCCTCTGGTCATTGTTCAGGAATCTATTCATCGGAACGAGTTTATTGGTTTAGAAAAAACCGGATGTTGAGTTTTCCGAGACCGAGATGATGACTCCTCCTCCTGCAGGGTCGTCTGTATTCGGGGGCAGCTTCAATGCGTCCTGCTCTGAAGGACGGCCTCCCTCATCCGGACTCTCTGCGTGCTTTACTATAAGGCCTACTCCTGGTATGGCGAGTGTCCAGCCATTGGTTCTGATCCAATCCTCTTCGTCAATCTCAAAGTTAATTATATAGGTTTTTTTTTTACTTTCTAAGTTGTGCTTTTGCAGCAGGGACTGGGGGCTGTATTTGTGGGTCTCTGTTGTGGTTACTATACAGGGGTTTGTGTTCTGAGTTCGTTCTCTGCTGTTGGGCTCAGATGAGCGTCAGCTCTCATCCAAGTGGCCACTCAGTCCGCCATTGGGATTTCACTTCTCTGGTGATGCTGGAAGCTGTGGAAGAAGGAAAATAAAAACCTGTTTATAAAAAAAAGTCCTGGAGCTGCCTTGGTGTGATGGTGTAGATACAACAGTTGTGTGTCCACTGGGGTGGCGGCATTTGTAGTTGTTGCCCCCCTAATGATGACTATTAATCTGCTATATGAATAGATCAATAATTCTTTCAAATGGAAAAGTACAGGATTGGGAAATTGTGGCTCTTCTGAAAACAGCGCCACATGTGATGAGAGGTCGTGTCTGGTATTGCAGTGCATAATAATGAGACTGCAGTACCACGTTCAGACTGTAAGCAGGGTGCGGCTGCTGCTTTAAGTTTACTCTGTGATTAGGCTATTCTCGCAGTTGTATGTGGACATTTGTGAATCGGGCTTTTGCAGGGATTGTGGATTTGCAGACTTTCCGGAACATCGATCGTTCTATCCCAGACGTTTGTGCAGCACACCGGGGCCGGGGGTCTGGTTCACTAAATTGCCAGATAAATTGTGTTACAGGCCGGGGACTCACCCCAGTGCACAAGCCTTACCACTCGAGAGGTTGGTTTATGGTGCTCCGTCTCTTAAAGGGATTGTCTATACAAAAATTGGCCCCTATGGTGTAATAAGAGGATAATGGATGCTCTGAGGTCCATGTTTTGGGCCTCCTGTACCCGAGCCACAGTTATCCCCAGTTTGAGGACCGCAGGTTACGGCTTTGTATATGGAAAGCAAAGCGCCAGCGCAGTACCAGACCACGAGTACAGGACAGTACCCCCGAACCATTAGCAGATATTAAGGCTCGGTATCATAGTTTATAAATACAATAGACTTCAACACAAAACAGTTAGTAACACCGGCACAGCGCCCCCCTCTTCTCCTTTGTGTCTGGTATTACAGCGTGGATGTATGAAGTGGACAATACACACACAGAAAAACAACCTTATACCTCTGGGGACAGTCAATGGACCTGGTTCCCTGAAAGGAAGCACAATAATAATAAATCTCACAAAATAAATCTGCCCTCTGTGTCTTAGGACAATTATTTGCAGTCCGGACTTTGTTACAGGTAAATGTGTAAAATAACGTGTTGTGGAAAGATTTGCCTGACACCATATGGGGCTCTTCTGGTGATGTGACGTCATCAGCGCGCCGGTGCTGTGGAAGGCCCCTGATCAGGCGCCGGGGCAGCCCGGGGTCCTCCTTGCGTGTGTGCAGGCGGCACGTGAGTCTGGTCCGGGCTGTTGATACGAGACGTGTCGCACCGTGTTGTCTGTGGGGTGTAGGTAGGTACCGGAGCGTTGCGGTTACCGCAACACTGGTCAACCGCTGTCAGCTGCCGCCTCCTAAAGGGGAGGTTTTGCAGGTTTCTGTCATGGGGCCCATGTGGTTCTCATGGATATAAAGTCTCGAGAAGCAGGAACCGCACCGCACTATAGCCGTGTTACACTAAGTTTTTTTTTATATGCCAAAAAACGGGAGATTTCAGAATGAGGACTTACTTTTTTTTCTAGACAAAAAATGCAACGAAAACCTGCATGTCTGACACCTGCCCTTAAAGGGGTTCCTAGGATGGGAAAATTTGTGAAAAGATTAGTGGAAAACCCCTATTTGTCTCTTTGGAAAGGCCCGCGTGACTCCGTGCAGGGGTCCTGTCCTATGTAGTGCTTGTGGTCACGGAGTCAGTCGCTCGGTGGCTCCGCCTCCGCGTCTATGACATCACATCCGCGCTGGAGCCGTGGGGGGCAACAGAATCCGCTCCCTCAGATACGATCCCTGTAGGGGGGTCCGCCTCCGAGACCTCCCTAACACGACTCCCGTATGATTGGAGCGGAACCGGTGATGCAGGAGTCACTCCCTGAGCTGCTGCAGAACCTCTTGGAGAATTGTACAAAAAGTTCGGTCACCGAGATGATCCCTATCCCTTTCAGAAAGATGTTCTGCAGCGCTGCAGTTGATTCTGATCAGGGTTTGGAGCAGCTTTGGATTGTATAAAGAGGTTCTGCAGCAGCGGCAGGAGTAAGCTCCGCCTTATCCTCCTGTCAGGTTCCGTCATGGCGATGCAGCGGAAGAAGATCGATAACCGGATCGGGTTTGATTGAGAATGGCGTCGCCGAGAAGCACCGCAGTTCTTCGTGGTGGTGGGGGATCGAGGCAAAGATCAGGTAATGAAAAAAAAATAACGGGGCAGACAGCGGGGGGCGCCGCCGGGCAGGATGAGGGGAGTTATAGGTCTGCTCTCTGCAGGTGGTCATCTCCATCACATGCTCTCCAAGTCGCAGTGAAAGGGCGGCCCTCCGTCCTCTGGTTGCTACAGAAAGAGCTCGGCTTCAGAGGTGAGAGGCGCTCTGGGTGTTCTGGGGGGCTTCCTCTTGGGTGGTGACACTAGAGAGGGGTTTGATGGCGTTTAGGGTTGATTCTGGTGGAGTGGATTGATTTCTCGGTTGTTCGCTGGTGGGGGCAGCTCCTTCTCTTCTTCGAGAGGGGGCGCCGGTGGGGGGCAGATCCTTCTCTTCTTCTCGAGGGGGGCGCCGCTGGGGGGCAGCTCCTTCTCTTCTTCTAAAGGGGGGGCGCCGGTGGGGGGCTGAGATGAGATTCCGTTCTCCTTGTCTTCCTCACAGTCACCGGAAGAAGGAAGATGCGGAAGCGAGAAGCGGATAAGAGCGGCCGCTGAGTGTCAATGAGGACGACCCCTTTGAACGTTTTCATTGCCGCGACCAACATCCGATAGTGATTACAAACGAGACCCATAAAATCCTGGGTAACACGTACGGGATGTGCGTCCTGCAGGTGAGCCCCCCCCGCCCCCCATATATGAATGGCTGCAGTGACCTAAATCTTGTTCTTCCTCCGGATTCGAGGCGCTGACCCAACCTGCTGGCACGTACCATCGAAACTGTGGAAGGAGGGGGATTGTTGTACCTCTGCTGCCGCACCCTGACGTCCTCAAGCAGTTGTACACTATGACTATGGTACGTATTAAGGGCTTATAGTATTTCCTGGGGTGTTGTATCTAGTTGAGTGAATGGCGCTCAGATGCAAACAAGACACGACCAGTTGGGCAGGAGGTGGACGCTGTTTTGGCAAAAAAGCAGCCATGGTTTATGATTCCTGTACAATCCAATGACATTTTTAGAAGTTAGTACTTGCTGACCGGTCTCCTTGTTGCAGGATGGTCAACTCCCGGTACCGAGAGGCCCATTCAAGACGTGGTCGGACGCTCTCAATGAAAGGTGGATATTTTGGGGATACCAGACAGCGGGAGTGTTCCTGTAACGCTCCGCAGGAGACACATGAAAGTTTTATAAGTGTGGAAAGTATTTGATGCAAATTTTTTAGTAATTCCTTATTACACTTTGCGCTGTGAATCTCTGCTGGGTGTCAGTGAATGGCATTATGGTGGATAAAATATGTAGGGGCGGACACCTTCCTACGGTTCCATTCACTTACGCAAGTGGGAGAAAACAAGGTATATATAGGAGGGTTGTGCATTTTCGGGCTTCATTCCCTCAGGTTCATCCTGTATCTGGCCTCTCTGTAAGAACTGCATGGTGATCGACGACGAGCTGAATACCTGCCCATCTCCAGCCACATCGCCAAAATCAAGCCTGCCCCCAAAGCCCAGGAATGAGGGACCCTTACCATGCATACCTCGCTGTGCCTCTTCTCATCCACCTCCTCCTGTACTGCACCCCCACCATGCATTTATACTTCGCTGTGCCTCTTCTCATCACCTTCTCCTGTACTGCACCCCCTACCATGCATCATACCTCGCGCTGCTCTTCTCATCACCTTCTCCTGTACTGCACCCCCTACAATGCATCATACCGCTGTGCCTCTTCCATCACCTCCTCCTGTACTGCACCCCCTACCATGCATTATACTTCGCTGTGCCTCTTTCTCATAACCTCCTCCTGTACTGCACCCCCTACCATGCATCTACCCTCGCTGTGCCTCTTCTCTCACCCTCCTCCTGTACTGCAACCCCTATACATGCATCATACTCGCTGTGCCTCTTCTCATCACCTCTCCAGTACTGCAACTCCTACCTGCATCATACTCGCTTGTGCCTCTTGTCATAACCTCCCCACTGCTGAACCCCCTACCATGCATCGTACCTCGCTTGTGCCTCTTGTCATAACCTCCCCACTGCTGCACCCCCTACCATGCATCATACCTCGCTGTGCCTTTGTCATAACCTCCCCCACTGCTGCACCCCCTACCTATGCCTCGTACCTCGCTGTTGCTCTTGCTCATCACTTCCCCCTATACTACACACCCTAATGCATTTGTACCTGCTGTCTTCATCACCTCCTACCATGCATCGTGGACTCGCTGTGCCTCTTCTCACCTCCTACCATGCATCGTACCTCGCTGTGCTTCTTCTCGTAACCTCCCCCAACTGCTGCACACCTACCATGCATTATACATCGCTGTGTCTTCTCGTCAACTCCTACATGCATCGTGCCTCGCGGTGCCTCTTCTCATCACCTCCCTCACTGCTTGCACCCCTACCATGCAATACAATTGGCTGGTGCCTCTTCTCATCACCCTACCATGCATGTGCCTCGCTGTGCCTCTTTTCATTACCCCCCATGCTGCACCCCACCATGCATTATACATTGCTGTGCCTCTTCGCATCGTGCCTCGCGTGCCTCTTCTCCTCCTCCCACTGGCTGCAACCCCTACCATTGCATATACATTGCTGTGCCTTTTACTCATCACATCCTCCTGTACTGCACCCCCTACCAGGCATCATACCCGCTGTGCTCTTCTCATCACCTTCTCCTGTTACTGCACCCCCTACCATGATCATACCTCGCGATTGCCTCTTCTCGTCACCTCAAAACATCGCTAGGAATCGACATCGCTGTCCTCTTTCATCACTCCCCCACGCTGCACCCCACCATGCATTATACCTCTGCTGTGCCTCTTATCATAATCACCTCCTCCTGTATGCACCCCCTACCATGCATCATACCTCGCTTGCCTCCTTCGCTCATCAAATTTACGCTAATCACCCCTAACAAGCCAATCATACCTCGTTGTGCCTTTCTCATCACCTTCTCCGTAATGCACCCCCTACCATACAATCATACCTCACTGTGCCTTGTTTAACCTTCCCCCACTGCTGCACCCCCTACCATGCAGTATATCTCGTTGGGCCTCTTCTCATCACCTCCCCATACTACACCCCCTACTTAGATTGTACTCGCTGTGCCCTCTTCTCGTACCTCCCAACTCATACGTACCTAGCTGTGCATTTCTTCACTCCCCACTGGCTTGCAACCCCCTACAATGCATTATACAATTGTGTGCTCTTCTCATACCTCCTACCCGCAAGTACCTCGCTGTGCACTCTTATCATCACTCTCCTACCATGCATCGTACCTCGATGTGCCTCTTATTATCACCTCCTACCATGCATTTGTCCTCTTCTCATCGCCGCCTTGGTTCTCTGCAGATGAAGCTCTGACCCCGGTGGAGGAGGGAGTGCTGGAGGTGAAGCAGAGTCTGCAGGACACTCAGCTGTGTGGGGGGTCCTGGTGGAAACTGCAAGGACGCTGGACCAGGTACCGGGGGTGTTTTTCAGTCCGCGGGAATCCATTAATCTGGTATAAAGAGCAAATCTGATAATCTGAAACTGCAGAACTGCAATAATATGTGAAATAATCCCGTTATCAGTGAGGGTTAAGGCTCAGTTCACATGATAATTCTCTTTGGAGTCTGTCATAGGACGTGCACCCTGGGGATGTGCAGGGAGCTTACACCGGGTATAGCCCAATAGCCGGGGCCAATCTAAGTGAGCAGAGCCGTAACGTGCAGCCTCTTAGATTCTCTAGGCCCAAGGCGGTGCTGAAGTTCATTGAGGCCATCTCGGAGAAGCCCTGCGCAGACCGTCGTCTGACCGCAGCTCTGGTCGAGGAAAGGTCGGGGCTTGGGCCTGGCCATCGCTGGAGCCGTGGCGTTGGGTACGCTCTCTGGTGCCGCCATCACCTCTCCTGTATCTCTGGACTTCGCTATCATCTTCGTGTTCATAAGAACTTTCCTCTGTTCCAGGTATCTTAACATTTGTTGACCTCCCCGAGTCTGAAACCTGCACACGTGTTCGGTTCATTTTAAATGTTTTGACTCGCTGCAGTATCAGGTGAGAGTCAAAGGTCTGCATCGGACTGGTATAGTGTGTGTGCGCAGCGGGACCGCGTGTATATGGTGTGTGGTGTGGTGCGCGCAGCGGGACCATGTGTATACAGTGTTGTGCATTGGTAGTACTTGGCACATGCAGATGTATCAGTGTGAGATTGTGGCAGGACAATATCCCGAACTATCTAAGAATTTATACACCTCAACGCATGCAAGCTAGGCCAAGGGTGCATGTGTTCTAGATTGGGTAGAGATAAAAGCTGCTGTCATTACCCTCCCCTCCGGACTCCTTTCCGCCTTTCCCTCCCCCTCCGGAACTCCTTTCCGTCCCTTTCCCTCCCCCTCCGGACTCCTTTCCATCGCTTCTTTTTGTATTTTTCCTGGTTGTGTAATCCCCTTTAACCCTTTCTTGCCTGTCCCTCGAGGAGACTTGGACTATGAGATCATCAGTCCTCAACCCAGAGTTTGAGAAAGCCGTGGTCGGTCGTGTCAACGTCTTCAAGGAGCACAGAAAGACAACAGGTGACCCCTCCGACCCTTCCATTCGTCTGGGGGATAGGAATCTCAGATCATATTGGGCTTTGTCCTTCCTTATGGGGGGGGGGGGGGGTTCTGCTCTATAAGGACATCTAGAGGGGTCTCATAGAGGGGGGTCTCTCTTCTTGGGGGGGTCCCTACCCACGTTTGTTGACTTGGATTCAGCCATGAGTTTCATACAGCAGCCATTATTCAGGGGAGTATTGGTCTGCCCGTGTGTTCCTATAAGGGGGGTGGGGGGATTCCTTATACGGGGGGATACTGGTCGCACCACTGAAGTGCCCAAAAAGTGGTGATTGGGATAGATAAGGCAATTAAGAACCAAGATGAGCATTGAGAATCAGGGTCTTAGAGTGCGGACCCCCAGATCAGTGACCCCCGTTCCCCTTCTCTGCAGTATATCCACCCGGGTGATTGCCGTAAAGCGGGTCAGGCCGAGCTGGTGGTCATAGACGAAGCTGCTGCCATCCCTCTCCTCTCGTCAAGAGCCTCATGGGTCCGTACCTGGTGTTCATGAGGGTCCACCATCAACGGGGGAGTACTTGGCAATAGCCTCTATGGACTCCTGCACTGATTCGGAAGCAGTCCTTTTGACCCTTTTTGTCAGGTATGAAGGGACCGGCGCTCTCTGTCCTGAAGCTCATACAGCAGCTGCGGCAGCAGCGCCGAGATTCAGAGCTCCAAACACGCCGTGAACAAGTCCACCAGCACCCAGAGCCTGGCCTGGTCGTAGAGCCCAGCAAGGCTGCGTCCGCTCCGTTCTCTGCTGCGTTGTCCATTGTGATGTGTCTTGCAGACTCGGACTCTCCATGAGGTCTCCCTGCAGGAGTCATACGTTACGCTTCCGGAGATGGTGGAGAAATGGGTGAACGGAGCTGCTGTGTCTGATGTCTGAACATCAGCCGACTCATTTCGGGTGTTTCCGCTGCCGCAGACTTGTGAACTGTATCATTACTCGTGCGAGAAAATGCTATAGACTCACACTGCTGTGCTCTGTACCCTCTGCAGACAGTGTTATATTACTGTCCCTTTGAATCAGACCTTGTGTATGTTGTTCGTAGCAGCAGGACTGTGGATCTATATTCAGGATTGTAGTTCTCCACTGCTGTGCTGTGCGCTATGCACGGGCCCTCGGGCGGCTGCCGGGCTCTGTGCGCTGGCCCTCTGGCGCTGCGGGATCTGTGCGCTGGCCCTCTGGCGCTGCTGGGCTCTTAGCTCTGAGGGAGTTGGATCTCTCCTTTCCTTGATTCTCTGCACCAGATACTACGTAAACCGGACACCCTGTTTGCTAACACAAAGCCTCGGAGTCTTCTGAGAGGCTGATGGCGCTCTACGTGGCTTCTCATTACAAGGTTTGACCTTTCACCTCTCCCTACCGTGCCCTGGGAGGAGTCTCCTGTAGCCATAGGGGGGCTCTGCTCTGGCTATCCTATGTTTCTGCTCTCCCAGAACTCGCCCAATGAACTGCAGATGTTGTTCGGACGCTCCGGCTCATCGACCTCTTCTGCCTCCTCCTCCCGTCCCTCCTACCCAGAATGCCTTGCTGAGGCGCTAGCGGGTCATCCAGGTACCATCCTAATGCACTTACCCCCTGCTGTAGCGAGTGTCTCTGAGCAGTTGTCTAGATCAGTTCCTGATCCTTATCCAACTCTCTTCAGGTCTGTCTGGAAGGAGAGATTTCCCAGGCAGTCCATCCTGAACAGCCTTTCCCGAGGGAAGAAGCCTTCGAGAGATCTCATTCCTGGGACGGTTTGGGAACAGGTAGGTCCATGGTGTTTAGAGATAGACGAGATGTGTAGCGGATGAACCTTCTTGGGGGGGCGCCGCACTCTCCTCGTAAAGTAACAATCTTTTTTCCACCCCCCCCAGTTTCAAGATTCTGATTTTGGCGAAGCTTATCTGGGGAAGGAAGAGTAGTAAGAATCGCCGTCCACCCCGGACTACCAGGGGGGGTAAGAAAGTGACTATTTCCTGAAGCAAAGCTTCTAATATTGTACATATCCTACAAACCAGCAGGGGGGAGCATCATGAGCAGATTGCAGATGATTATACATTGAGCTCAGTACGGTCACTGTATGCAGTCAGTGACGCCCCCTGCTGGTCAGTGTGGCTCGCTGTAGGGTGGTCTCGCACTTTTCCTTGTCCTATAGTAGAAATCTCCATGTTTTGGGCCTGCCAGATGGGGTAAGGGAGCAGGCCTTGCAGGCAGCTGCAGGTTGTAGTAGAGGGGAAATTTCCTTGTCTGGAAGAAAGTGTGAAGAATCAGCCGCAGGAGATCACCCCAACCACAGCGAGGTGAGGGTCCTATAACCGGACCTGTAGGTTCTGTTATAACAGGGCCGGGTCTAACCTCCTCTTATCTCAGGTGGGACCTCCTGGAAGGTCGCTGTACCCCTCGGAAGAAACCTGCCGCCTCTCTGCTGCGGCTGAGTGAGAGACCCGCGGAGAAGTTGGATATCTGGGGGTGTCCTACGGGTTAAACCCAAACTTTTGAAGTACAGTTCCCCACCCCCAAACCTGTAGGTCCGTATCACTGTGACTGTAGGTGCCGGATCCTAAATGTCTCTCTCTGCAGTTCTGGAGAGAAGCCGGGTACGTCCCCGTATACCTGCGCCAGACTCCGGTCGTGGTATTTTGAGTGTTGCAGAGTGTCGCTTTCAGGTTTGGTAGGGATTGGAGACTAAAACTGTGCCCTTGTTGTACGCAGAATGACCTGGAAGGGGGAGACTCGTGCATCATGCTGAAGAGTCTGCAGGAGGAGGCGAGGTCGGTGCAGGGCCCTGGCTGACCGCCTATGGAAAGGTCGAGGATGAGCCCCTCTACGTTCTAGGTGGTAACACTGGAGACATTGTAGGCGAAACTGAGATGAGGGGGGTTCCATGGGGAGGGGGTGGGGTATGTTGCGCTGGGAGGGTGATATTGATATGGGGTGCACACAGGATTCTTGAGATAGTGAGGGTCTAGTGGTAGACCCCCCCAGGGACCAGGATTACCTCTAACCCTTAAATTGGGGGCAGAGGGGACCCGCTTTGATGTTACAAGAAGAATATCCTTTAAGACACATCGTCCAGTAAGAAATAAGAGATTACGGCCTTTTAAGGTGGCTCCACCTTGAGATGCGATTGTAACCCTTTGTATTGTCAGATTTTAGGAAGCGCTTCCTGTCCCTCCTCTCTATCAGTTCCGAAACATTCCCCCCTCGGGTGGCGCTGAACGTCGCAGAGACAAGAACATGCAGAAGGGAGTCTGAGCGCCGTGAGTAACCTTGCCCCTTTAAGGAAGCCTTCGCAGTGTCCTCTGAACCTTCCTGATGCTCACCCCTCGCAGAGTGCGCTGACCTCTTCCTGTGTCCACCCCTGAGAGTGCGCGTCTACCTTCCTGTGTCACCCTATGCAGAGTGCGCTGACCTCTGACCTTCCTGTGATCCACCCTCTGCAGAGTGCGATGACCTCTGACTCCTGGCTCACCTCTGCACTGCATGTTCGTCCACCCTCTGCAGAGTGCGCTGACCTCTGACTTCCTGTGCTCCCCCACTCCGCAGAGTGCGTGACCTCTGACCTCCTGTGGCTTCCCCCTCTGCAGAGTGCGCTGACCTCTGACCTTCCTGTGCTTCCCCCTCTGCAGAGTGCGCTGACCTTGACCTTCCTGTGCTTCCCCATCGCAGAGTGCGCGACCTCTGACCTTCCTGTGCTTGCCCCTTGCAGAGTGCGTGACCTGACCTTCCGTGCTCCCCCTCTGGGAGTGCGCTGACCTCTGACCTTCCTGTGCTTCCCCTCCGGCGCAGTGTCACCCGCCCCGAGCTGGAGTCCGCCCTGACCCCGTACGACCTGAAGCGCACTGGAGATGTACTGCAGCAGAACATGGTGGACTATCACCTCATCAGGACCTCATCCCCAAATATCCCGAATGTTCTCTGCAGGAAATACGGGAACATCAACCTCTCCGCGCAGCGCAGTGTGTAAGTCGCGCCCTGCAGGGCACAATGTGTATTGTATTTATTTGTAGGTTTTAGGATCTGCTTGCTGTCAAGGAATAGGAGCCATTATCAGAGCAAATCATCGTTGTCGCACCCCCTTTAACACGGTGGCACCTCATTGCTGAAGCGAGCACAGCCGCGTAACATTGTAAAGGGGTTTTATGTGGTATTACACCTGTGCCCAATCACTTGAATAGGAGTGAGAACTGCAAACCAGGTCACGTGAACGATGGCTGTGCCGTCATTGGGCGGTAATGTTTGAGCCCTGCGATTGCATCCTGGTCAATATCCCTTTATAGATGTTCTATAAGCTGCGGGAACTTTTCCTTCATCACGTGACTCGGATGCAAACTATGAAGAGAATATTAAGTGACAGCAAGCAGAGATCTTAAATAAACAAAGGAATTGATGAAGACCAGCTTTGTCCTTATCAGGGCGCCCTTTAATGTTACTGTTCCCGCCCTTTACCTGTAGGCGCTGTCCTGGGATCGGGCTGCAGCACAAGTCTGTGGATCAGCTGGAGAAGGAGATCGAGCTGCCCGGCTCCCAGTCATGGGCTATTCAACCGGCTCATCCGCAAAATCGTGAGGAACATAGCGTAGGGGGGGGGGGGGGGGGGATGCAGCTGTGCCCACTCTGCAGGGCGGCCTCATGTTCAGGGTACAAAAACAGCGCCACCCATGGCCCATGGTTGTGTCTGGTACTGCACCATAATCCTGCAGCTCCAATAACTGGTCCATGCAAGGTCTGAGATGCCGTGGGGCCACTGGAGTCCTGTCCACGTTCTGCTGTGTAAAAAGCTGCTCAATGCAGAGAGATCAGAAACACAGCGTGTGAGGACAAACGCCACGGTCCTGCTGCTAATACAATACACACACAAGGGTATGATCACACAGCTCTCCAGGGACCAATGCATAACACTGGCCATGACAAGAGAGCACAGAGCACAGCAGTGTGAGGTTTGATACACATTCCCAGGGATAATACATAACAGGCTGCAGAGAGACAGAGCACAGCAGGTGGGAGCTGATTACACATTCTCCAGGGACAATACATAACACTGGCTGCAGAGAGCACAGAGCACACGCAGTGTGAAGGCTGATTACACATCTCTCAGGGAAAATACTCAAACTGCTGCTGAGCACAGAGCACAGCCGGTGAAGTTGATTACACATCTCCTTCAGGGACAATACATAATCAGGGAGCACAGAGCACAGCAGTGTGAAGGTCTGATTCACTCCTCCAGGACAATACATAACACTGGCTGTAGGGAGCACAGAGCACAGCAGTGTGAGGTCTGATAACATCTCCCAGGGACAATACATAACACTGGATGAGAGCGCACGAGCAAGCAGGTGAGGTCTGCTTACACATCTCTCAGGGACAATACATAAACATGGCTGCAGAGAGCACAGAGCAGCAGTGTGAGGTCTGATACACATCTCTCCAGGGACAATACATAAAAACACGGACTGCAGAGAGGCACAGGCAAAAGCAGTGTTAGCTGATTACACATCTCTCCAGGGACAATACATAACACTGGCTGCAGAGAGCACAGAGCACAGCAGTGTGAGGTCTCATTACACATCTCTCTAGGGACAATACATAACACTGGCTGCAGAGAGCACAGCAGTGTGAGGACAATACGTATCACTGCTGCAGTCTATACGGTCCCTTTTGGTTCTGTCTCTTCTGTAGCAGCGGCCATTGATAGTGGATTAGTGGGGGCTCTGACCCCGGGACCCCCCAGTAATCACCGGAATCTTCTTTCCACCTTCCATGACCACATTTCCTTCTCTTCTTTCTAGTTATTCAATCAGGTCCTGGAGAAGGCGGTGGAGGCCGAGATGGTGACCACCAAGGAAGTCATCATGGAGCCCACCCTCAAGTCTCTGAATGAGGATTTGGTGAGTTCCAGCTCTGGTCACACGTTGCAGTCCTTCCTGCCACCACAAGAGGGCCATGGATCCAGTGTGAACAGCGTCTTACCCGCTCTGTGCCTTCTGTCTCTCACCAGGAAGAAGCAGCCAAGGAATTCCAGCAGAAGCACCAGGAGGAGGTGCAGAAGCTCAAGGGGATCAACCTGACCCAGTAAGTGGCCCTAACATCCGCATCGGAGTGCTGGGGGCTCCGGCGGTTGGGGCTGGGGGGGCTCCGGCGGTTGGGGCTGGGGGGGGGGGGGGGGGGGGGGGGGGGGCTGGGGGGGGGCATCATCTATGAATCTATTGTCTCCCTTCAGATTCGCCATCCGAGGGAACGACGACGAGTGGAACCGAGTCCTGAAGAAGAGCGGTCAGAACGCGACCGTGGTCAGCGTGAAGAGGTGCGGCATCCGTAGGGAAGATTCTACTAGAGAATTATAGAAAAACTAAAATATCAGTAGTGTACTGAATCCATATGAATGTCCTCACACTGCTGTGCTCTTAGCTCTCTGCATTGTAGTGCTCCACAGCGGCACGACTCTGCTCAGAGTAAATGCAATAGCTGGTATTTGGATGGCTACTACAGCAGTCATGCCACATCTGGGAGGAGGTTGACTACTTCTATGCAGAGAGCACAGCAGTGTGAGGAACCCCCAGTGCACTTAGAGAAGCTACACTCCTGGAATATTAATCCATATGTCACAGTCCTGCTGCTACCAACATACACAGAGGTATAATTTCACATCTCTCCAGGGACAATACATAACACTGGCTGCAGAGAGCACAGAGCACAGCAGTGTGAGGTCTGATTACACATCTCTCCAGGGACAGTACATAACACTGGCTGCAGAGAGCACAGAGCACAGCAGTGTGAGGTCTGATTACACATCTCTCCAGGGACAATACATAACACTGGCTGCACAGAGCACAGCAGTGTGAGGCCTGATTACACATCTCTCCAGGGACAATACATAACACTGGCTGCAGAGAGCACAGAGCACAGCAGTGTGAGGTCTGATTACACATCTCTCCAGGGACAATGCATAACCCTGGCTGCAGAGAGCACAGAGCACAGCAGTGTGAGGTCTGATTACACATCTCTCCAGGGACAATACATAACACTGGCTGCAGAGAGCACAGAGCACAGCAGTGTGAGGTCTGATTACACATCTCTCCAGGGACATAACACTGGCTGCAGAGAGCACAGAGCACAGCAGTGTGAGGTCTGATTACACATCTCTCCAGGGACATAACACTGGCTGCAGAGAACACAGAGCACAGCAGTGTGAATTCTAAAATGCAGGTTGTCTGCAGCCACCAGTAGGGGGAGCTCATCACACATTGTGTATACAGCTCTCTGCTCTTGTGTCGTGTTTGTTATTTGAAGATTTTGACACCAGTCTGTGTTTTCCTTTTAGTGACCGGAAACGCAAATTGGGTCATCCGGAGAAAAAAGGAGTGAAGGTGCCGAAGACGCTGAAGAAGAATAAAGACCGGAAGATGAAGTTTAGGAAGTGAGAAGCTGATGGTGTAAATGGAGGCTCCTGACTGTATGGAGAAGAGGATAATGCTGTGCAGAGTATATATGTGTAATGTATGAAGAGGCGGAGCTTTGGGGAGGAGCATGTATGAAGAGGCGGAGCCTGGATGGGAGGGGCAATGTAATACACAGATCCCTGGATATAAGGAGACCACGGACTGAGTGTCACTGTATATACACGACATGACGAGTGCAGCTCCGGAGGATATGACTGTATATAATTCCTGGCACTTTCTGCTGATTAGTAGAAGGTCGGGGCGAGTGCGCTGCCCTACCTGTTGTATATACGCCCTCGCGCTGTTGCCCTGCTCTGATTGGTCGGATTCTGGACTGTTTTTGGCTTTGTTCTTTAGGTTTTAAACATTTTATATATTTGTGTTCTATTACTATAAGTTTCTGATCTCCCTGTATCCACACGATACAAATTATCTGTAGATTATTATACAGGAAGTGTCAGGGGGGAGGAGCTTGTTTCATTTTGTCTTTTCTGATGTCACTTATTAAACTCGCCCTAAAGTTATTTTTTTATTATTATTATCATCTCATAAGAAGTTAGAAAATAAACTTTATTGGTCAGAACATTTATGGACAACACCCATGGCAAATTAATGGACATCTCATCAGAAGCTCAATGACCCCTTCCCCCCCATTGTAGCCTGAGGGGGGGGGGGGTCTCTGTCTCATGTTTTGGTTTCCTTTACATCTTCTCATTTGGATCAGAATTCAGCAGAACCCTATTCCTATGACATGGACTTTTACTGCAGGCTGTAAAGTGAGCTGCTGCTCCCCCGACCTCTAGTGGCCAATAAGAAAACTGCAATTGTTTAAATCTTATTTTCATTTCCTCATTAAAACGCCCCACAAAAAAATAAACCCCACACATTTTTGGAAATTTCATGTATAAAATAAATTCTGTGAGTCACCACGGTTGTTTTTTCTTTAACCAATAATGTGTTTTATTATTACTTTACACAATTGTGTTAGAAGGCGGAGATATAACGGCTGCGGGTGACGCTGTGCTCTATAAGGTGCTAGTGACTGGGCCGGTACCGGCATTGCTATGGTGAACCCACGTCATCGTCACAAGGCCTGGGGGGAGGGTTTTATGATTATTGCCTCGGGTGGGGGGTTGTAGCGCTGTTGTTAGATATTTAGGCATTCGGGGTCTATCTACATCATTTACATAAAGTCCAAAAATCTACAACCGTCCTCCCATAGATTTGTGCAAATATACAAGCCAAGAGCTCGTGAGGGTGGGCCCACTTGTCACTCTGAATAATTAAGGCCAGCCCCCTTGTCTTACTCAATCACAAAGCCCTGCCCCTTTGTCACACTCTGCAGGAGATGTAAGTATCTTTAATCCGATTGGTCAGGGTGGTTTTCAGGTCGGTCAGGGGGTCCAGCCCTTGCACTTTGCTGTTGCGTCCGTATACGAGTTGCTTGAAGGCTTCCTGCTCCAGCAGAGGCCTCATGTTCTGGATGAAGAAGCCCTCGCAGTACAGCGCCAGCTCCGGGGCGTTGTGGATCTACACGACAGAACAGGAGTTAATAAATGGAGTCCAGTTCTCTAGTCACAGACCAAGCTGTAGTCAAAAAAGACACCCAAAAACATGGAAGGATTCATCCAGAAATGGCGCCACACCTGGCCACAGTTTGTGTCTGGTACTGCACCTAGGCCTGACTGGTGTGAACACAGAGTAGAGCTGCAATACCAGAGACAACCTATTGGAAGGAGAGGCGCCGCATATCAGTACTGTTACACAGACATGGGTGGGGGGGCTTTGGCGGCCATGTTGGATGTGGCGTTCCTCACCTTGGCGTATTTGTAGATGTTGACGCAGTTGTCTTGGTCGATGTTCTGGGAGCAGATTATCTCGCAGTGGCGTTGCAAGGCTTCAAGCTGGAAATGGCTGGCGGCCGAGAGGAGCTGGAAGGGGAACGACACAGAATAAAGCAAAGATCAAGCGATGGCTGCTGCCAGGAGGTGTTATCATAGGGGCCTGGGAACTGATATTATTACTGATGAAGCCTCTTCAGTCCTGCATCCTCTGTGTCCAAGCTTTCATCTTTCTATTATATCCACACACAGAGATAAGGACATTTCCCTGTGTTGCTATGGCGGCCATTTTGAGAAAGACAACAGGAAGTGCGGCCATATTGGTTCTCCTCACATCTTAGTGGCCGACATCGATGTCAATGCCAGATGAAGGGGTTAATCCTGTGGTATCCTCACACACACTTACTTCCAGGATGGACGCGGTGGGGACCTCGATGGCCTCGGTGCCTCCATAGTACAAATACTGCATCATCATCTGCGGGAGGGAAACGCCATTATCAGAGCAGATCAGGAACATCCCACGATGTGTGCACACATTGCTCTGCGCGGGAGCTGTAGGAAATATCCAGAACCAGCACCGCCCTGGCCCATGTGTACTACATCATATTCACTGGGAGGGAATGGAGCTGCAATACCAGACAAAGTCTATGGAGAAGGGGGGACGCTGCTGGACGACCCAATCTAACCCCAAAAACTACTTATGGGACACTTCGCCTTTAAGACTGGGTCTGATCATTACTTCTACAGATCCTGGGGTACATATTGTGTATATGGGTCTGGGAATGGCCGCTCCCTCCTCCTCCTCCCTTCTTGGGCTTTTCCATCTGGAAAAATATCTCCAGAATAAGGGGATGTTCTGGCGGCTGATAACTGCGAGGCACAGGAGACCTGCGATTCCCATCAGCCGCTGCTTTATTGAAGAAGCAGAGGGGATCTTGCTGCTTTCTTGGAATTTGGGGATGAGGTGGGAGCGGGTGACGGCCGCCAGATCTACCGCCATTCGCTCATCATATGGCGGCGCGTTATCCTCAGTCCGTCACGGATACATGTCCGGCTCTGCTGGGGCCATCACCTGGATAGACTTTTCCTTCAATTCATTGTACTGTCTAAGATCTCTGATAGCTGTCAGTGAATGGAAGGGTTACTGTGTACATCTAGAGATAACCCAGGGAGAAGCAACTGTGAAACTACAACTCCCAATATTCATACTTGTTTGGCCTCTTCTCAAAATGACATAGACCTGACAGGAACATGCTGGGAGTTGTAGTTCTGCACAAGTTGGAGTGTTCAAGGTTGCTGTCCCCTGGTCCGGGGCTTCAGCTGG
>WNYA01000812.1:0-30002 GCA_019512145.1 Engystomops pustulosus
TCCTCAGACCAAGAGCATATTTTCCCTGCAATACAAGAGTATATGAGAATATGTTGAGATACTGAAAATTGTATATGAAATTATTGTATAACAGAATATGTTGAGATACTGAAAATTGTATATGAAATTATTGTATAACATGTCTCTAAAAATTTTTACTGTCTTAAGTGAAATCTGATGGTTATGAAATTGTTTTACCAAAGAAATATTTTAATGTAAACTTAATGATACGAAATAAAGAGATTTTGGTTAAAAAAAAAATATATATATAACACACAGTCAACAGTCCTCAGACCAAAGCCTATTTTTCCCTGCCAATACAAAGTATTAATCTGTTTGAATCTGAAAATTGTATAGAAATTATTGTATAACATTTCTCTAAAAAAATTTTTACTGTCCTTAAGTGAATCTGATGGTTAGGAACTGTGTTTGACCAAGAAATATTTTAATGTAAACTTAATGATACTTCATGATTACAAATAAAGGATTTTGGTTAAAAAAAAAATAGATCTATACACACTTCACAGTCCTCAGACCAAGAGCATATTTTCCCTGCAATACAAGAGTATATGAGTATATTCAGTGAGAACAAAAATATAAACACCAGATTAGATAGAGACAGTTTTGAATTATATCTGTGAAATGCTGTAATTTTGTATTGAATTATAGAATGGTTTATTTTGTTATCCTCAGTGTATTTAAAAATCAGTCATAGGACTGGCTCATAGCAAATGTGTTGCCAATATACAAAGAAGGGTCAAAAAGCAATCCTGGAAACTACAGACCTGTGAGTTTACCTTTGGTGTTGGGAAAATATTTGAGGGGTGCTGTGTATACTCGAGTATAAGCTGAGTTTTTCAGCAACATTTTTGTGCCTAAAAGCCCCACCCGGCTTATATTCGAGTATATAAAAAAATTAGCGCTTTCCCCCGGTGTCCTCTTCTCCATGGCTTGTTTTCTGCACTCCGGCTTCCCAGAAATGTGGGCAGAGACACGTCCATGCTCTCTTCTCACATGCAGGGAAGAGAGCATGGTCATGCCTCTCATTGCACTGCCGGGAAGCTGGAGCCGAGCTGAGAAGCTGAGCAGGGGGAGGACACCAGAAGTGAGCCCAGAGTGAATGCTAAGTTTATTATTTTATCAGGGGCAATGCTGGACATTCTATTCAAATGGGGCACTGCAGGACATTCTATTTAAAGTGGGCACTGCTGGACATGTGGTTTTCACCATAAAAGCCTATCAAAAAATGATATGAACAACTGGATATTAAGAACAACATACTTGAGAAATACCTAGAGTTTCAAAATTTTAACTAAAGTAATTTTGCAGATAAAGGCCCTGCTGGACATTTCTTTTCAAAGAAGGGCTCTGCTGGACATTTTATTGAAAAGTGGAGGCTGCTACTGTACATTTTATTAGACTGTAGTTGCTGCATTTTTACCCTAGGCCTATACTGGAGTCAAAAAGTTTTCCCAACTTTTTGTGGCAGAAATAGGTACCTCGGTTTATACTTGGGTCGGGTTTTACTTGAGTATGTATGGTATGTTAGAGATGCTATTCTGCAATTTCTCACTGTACATAACCTTATACCCCAGAATCAGCATGGCTTTATGAGAGATCAGTCCTGTCAGACTAATCTGATTGTCTTTTATGAGGAGGTAAGTTGTAGATTGACCTGGAAGCTGTGGAAATTGTATACCTGAAGTTTTACAAGAAATTAGATGCAGTGCTATAATGTGTTGGTTATATGATAATAGATAGGTTGGTACATAAAATGAGACTGCTGGGACTAGGAGAAAATTTGTGTAGTTGGGTTACAAATTGGCTTAGTGATAGAAAACAGAGGGTTTTCATTAATGGTACATTCTATGATTGGGTTGCAGTTACCAATGTGATGCCATGTGTGTCGGTATTGGGACACTTTCTTTTTAATATTTTCATTTATGGCCTCAAGTAAAGTTTCAATATTTGTAGATGATACTAAGCTCTGTAAAGTGATAAATATTGAGGCCAATAGTATAATATTACAGAGGAATTTGTGAAAGTTGTAGAAATAAGCGTACAAATGGTTGATGAGGTTAAGTATAGAGTATAAGCTGACCCGAGTATAAGCCGAGACCCCTAATTTTACCACCAAAAACTGGGAAAACCTATTGACTCAAGTATAAGCTGAGGGTGGGAAATGCATTGTTCACAGACCCCCCCCCACTATATAGCCAGCCAGCCCCCTGTAGTATACAGCCTGCCCCCAGTAGTATACAGCCAGCCCAGCTTGCCCCCAGTAGTATTCAGCCAGACCAGCCTGCCCCCAGTAGTATACAGCCTTCCCCCAGTAGAATACAGTCTGCCCACAGTAGTATACAGCCACCCCAGCCTGCCCCCAGTAATATACAGCCTGCCCCCAGTAGTATCACGCCTGCCACCACGTATTTATACAGCCTGCCCCAGTAGTAGACAACTTGCCCCAGTAGTAGACAGCTTGCCCCAGTAGTATACAGCCACCCCAGCCTGCCCCAGTAGTATACAGCTTGTCCCCAGTAGTATACGCTTGCCCGCAGTAGTACTTAGCTTGCCCCCAGTAGTATACAGCCTCCGCCGCATTAAAAAAATAATAAACTTATATACTCACCCACCGGTGGCCCCGATGTGCAGCGCTGCTCCTCTTCTTGCTTCCGCGCCCGTCTTCTTTCTTCTGCTGGGCGCCGCCATTGCGCTCCTCCGGCTGGCAGGCACATAGTATGCCGCGCGGACATCGGGGGAGCAGCGCTGCCCATCGGGGCCACCGGAGGGTGAGTATATAAGTTTATTATTTTTAAGTCTTTTTTTACTCTGCATTGACTCGTGTATAAGCCGAGGGGACGTTTTTAGCACATTTTTTGTGCTGAAAAACTCGGCTTATACGTGAGCATATATAGTAGCTTTTTTTTTACAATGATCTAATTTACATTTTTATTAGGTGCTTTACAATATATGCAATTGGGCATATTTATAAAAAGTGTCCTAAGGTTAGACAGTGCAGAATAAGACTAGACAGTTTTATTTTGGACCAGATTTATAAAAGTGTCTAATGATGGCTGATAAATCTGTCCTAGTATAAGACTGTCTAGTCATACTCTGCACCTCCTATTATTTGGCTTACTTTACGCCAGACAATTAGGACACAATTCTGTCAGGTTAGCAATATTTCTGACGCACTGACATTTTTGACGTGAGGCCATGCCCCCTTTCACAGGTCACACCCCTTTTGTCAAGCTAGTTGTAGGAGAGCCAGAAAACTGTGTAAATTAATAAATCTCCCCCAGTATATGAACTAAGCTTAAAACACTGCTATCAGGACATATACACATAGGACTACACAATAACATTGACATTGATGTCCAGTGCATTTTGTTTTGATATATTTATACCTTCTATATTTGCATTCTTTGATTACTTTGAAGTTTGGATTTGTATAATTTGTCTATTCTTTAAAATTTTGTTTTAATGCTTATTGAAATAAATTACATCAACTAGTAAAACTGCTCATAAAAAAACATATGTTTAAGGATATTTCAGCAAGTATACAGAAATTGACATCAAGTCTAACTGATAATGGCATTATGAAAACAGCATGCAAACTGTTCCTTAATTTGGATTGCAAATGATTGATTATACCTTGACTATTGCCAATATATCTAGAGCAAGATGCCATGAATGCCAACATGTATTGAATCATATTGAGGTCATATTTGAAAGGTCTGTCTTTTAGCTTCTATTGTAGGAATATTTTTATGCCTCAAATGACCATCTTATCTATCATATATCTATTTCTGATATATTAATATGAGTAAAATAAAGTTTACAAGAAAAAAATGCATGCTTATTAGTTCATAAAACCACTTTCCTAGCATATCTCAAGATAGCCACTATGCTGAATGATGCATTATAAAAAACACAATTCAGGGTTTATTACATTGTTGATGAAGGGTATAATTCATGGTACTAGGGTTTCTAGAAACATATTGGGGGTCATTTACTAAGGGCCCGATTCACGTTTTTACGGCGGGTTACCCGAATTTTTCCGTTTTGCGTCGATTTTCCCTGTATTGCCCCAGGATTTTGGCGCACACGATCGGATTGTGTTGCATCGGCGACGGCATGCGTGCGACGGAAACTGGGGGCGTTGCCGTACGCAAACCCAACGGATTTGGAAAAAACGCCGCATTTAATAAAAAAAAAGGTGTTGCTGGACATGCGCTTACCTGCACTCGGCCCGGCTTGGTGAACTTCAGTGAATTTAGCGCAGCAGCGACACATGGTGGACGTCTGAGGAACTACCTTAGTGAATCCCGGCCGGACCCGAATCCACCGCAGAGAACGCGCCGCTGGATCGCGAATGGACCGGGTAAGTAAATCTGCCCCATTGTTTTTCCTTTTAACAGGACAATAATAGTTTGCTTGCTATACCAGCAACATACAAAGCAAGTGGAAAGTCTTTAGAAAAGGCATAAGAACCAGATTCTTTAATTTCTTACATATTGTTATACAGTCTTAGGATATAAGCTTCAGGATTTTCACTATCAATATATACTCAATACTCCATAATACTCCATAATAAGAACATGAAATGAATTTTATAAAATTTGTTCAAAAAATTTAAGACAGAACATTGTTTGCTTTGAAACTTTCAAAGACAATCCATTTCAGACCGAGATATGAAGAGGAATGACCTCCCTGTATTGCACAGAGCTTAGAGTTTGCAACTATTGTAACACCAAGAGCTTTACACCAAGATAAATAGTTGACCAAAGGTGGCAAGATAGATGGTTAATTTGGTTACTTTGGCTGAGCACCAAATGATCCTGAGTGTAAATGGAAGGCATGAAATAAGTTGCAATTTCTGGCATGTACCAGCCTTTTGACCCTGCCTGTCACCTTTGAAAACATGTAAGGAAAAATAAAGGTGGACCAGGGCAGGTCACAAAGCTGCAGGTTATGGCGCTAGAGCAGGTAAAGATTTCAATTCCTATGCAAGTGATACAAGAAAAGTTTGAAACCTCTGAATATTTCTAATAATTTAGGCAGGTAAGCATACATTTTTGATTTTATTATGTCAGACCCTTGGTTGCATCATGAGCAAAAATAAAAAGAACTGTATGAAATGGTTTAATCATAACATAAATTGTCTCTTCCCTTCCAATGTAAGAGTGTAAAGTGTGCATTACAAATGTTTAAACAGTCTGAGAGTCCTTTAGGCATTTTTTTTGCAAGCTAAGCCAGGGTAACCATTGGGTTCTTATTTATTGCTCTTACCATGGACATTGTCCCTTGCTGACTGGTAGAGCAAGCAGGATTCCTGAATTCTTTCTTTTTCATGGCTTGGTTTGTCTTCTAGTATCCATTTCTAGCTGTGAGAAGTTATGTAGACAATGAAGGTAATTGTGAGAAATATGCAAAGGGATTGAATTATTCGGTCCATGGTAGAGATGGGCGAATTTGTTAAAATTCGTTTAGTCCCGAATCGCCGAATTATTGGAAAAAATTTGATTCGACCTGAATCGAATCAAAACGAATCACGTTAAAAAACAGGCATTTCCTGGCTGCAGAGAGCCTGTAAGGTGTTGTAGAACGTTGTGCCATGCTTAAATATGCATAGGGAGCGTGGTTTGGTCTTCAAACAATGCTGTGTTTTAGTATGACACGCACATAACAGCCGCGGCTCTTTGAATCGCTTCACTCTTCACTTCCATGTGCACTTACATAGGCCAACTTCCCCAAATAAGCAAATCGGGAACGCTGCCTGCCAAGGTGACGCCTGTGCCAGCTCGAAAGGACCGAGCTGAGGGCCAAGATCCCACTATAACATCAAAGAGTGCACTCTTTTTACACTGACATCAGATGATTTCATAGATTACGACAGAACCTGTTCTGTTAAACGCAGATACATGTGGAAAGCCCCCCAAAAGAGTGCAGAGGATGTCGGCAGTAAATTTGCATTGACGTCACTGATCATTTTGCCCTTCTTTTCACGCATCAGTGTCCTCTTTCAATCGGTCAATTATCCATCAGTATTGCTAAAGCCAAAAACAAACAGGAGTTGATCCAGAATAGAGATGAGCAGCAAATGGGATACTTGCATGTCCTCTGTGTTCTGTATCTACTCATGCCTTTTGGCTATCAATCCTGAAACGTTTCATCCTTCTGACAGATGAAATGAAGGGGAAAACCAAACATAGTCATAGAGTGATGGAGGGTGAAAACAGCATTATGGAAATCACAGGGTGTTCCAGGGAGACAACAGTCAGTTGGCAGCAGCATGAGTAGGCTGCATAGTGGCACAATGACAAATTACGGAGGTGGCAGAAACATGGTAGGCCACAAAGTGACACAATGATAAGAGTGTGGAGATGGCGGCAGCAGAAGCAGCAGCAAGAGGCCACAGGTGGCAGCAACAGGGATAGCCACAGAGTGGCACAATGATTTAGTGTGGAGGTGGCATCAGCAGCAGGATCCCACAGGTGGCAGCAACAAGGTGGTAGTAACAGGGAAAGCCACAGAGTGGCACAATTATATAGTGTGGAGGTGGCATCAGCAGCAGCAGCAACAGGAGGCCACAAAGTGGCACGATGATATAGTGTGAAGGTGGCATCAGAAGATGCAGGAGCCAGCAGAGTGGCACAATGATATAGTGTAAAGGTGGCATCAGTAGCATCAGCAGGAGTAGCACAATGATATAGTGTGAAGGTGGCATCAGAAGCAGCAGCAGAAGGAGCCCACAGAGTGGCACAATGATATAGTGTGAAGGTGGAATCAGAAGCAGTATGAGCCTGCAGAGTGGCACAATGATATAGTGTGAAGGTGGCATCAGAATCAGCAGCAGCAGGAGCCCGCAGAGTGGCACAATGATATAGTGTGAAGGTGGAATCAGAAGCAGCAGGAGCCTGCAGAGTGGCACAATGATATAGTGTGAAGGTGGCATCAGAATCAGCAGCAGCAGGAGCCTGCAGAGTGGCAGAATGATATAGTGTGAAGGTGGCATCAGAAGCAGCAGGAGCCTGCAGAGTGGCACAATGATATAGTGTGAAGGTGGCATCAGAAGCAGCAGGAGCCTGCAGAGTGGCACAATGATATAGTGTTACGTGACATCAGAAGCAGCAGGAGCCTGCAGAGTGGCACAATGATATAGTGTGAAGGTTATACAAAAAATAGAGTTTAGAAATTGTGACCAATTTGTGACTGGGTTCATAAGGTACGTTTTTGTATAAGAAAAGCAAATCGTCCAATTTGGACGTGTGTTCCCAATTGTCACTAAAATATAACTTTTAATAATTTCTAATTTAAAAAGTGAGAGCTAGTAGCGTACAGTGGATAGAGAGTGAAGGTACAATTCCAGTACACTAAGATTAAAATTACAGTCAGTTGAGTTGTCAGAGCTTTATTTTTCTCAGTATCAGCTAAGAGGGCAAATCCTATGAGTGTTTTTGCAGTGTGTTGTTAATATATTCAGGGTTTGTATTTGGCTTGGTCTGGTTGGTGAAAAGGGCTCAGGGAGGTGTTCACCCCTATCCCTGCTGGTAAGCCTCCATAGGATATGTGTGGGGGTACATAAGTCCTCCCTATTTAGAGGTGGATTTCACCTACATATTGGTCTCTTATTTTAATGATTAATGTAATCCTGCCTTTCTTATCCCTGTTTGGGTATTTCAATAAGTGTTTTGAAAGTTCTGCACTCCGGTAAGTATTCTATAGACTTTTACACTCAATAGAATTAAGCTACATTCATATCCCTCTTTATGGTTCTACAACTCTGCTGCTGAGCTAAAATCCTAAGGGTATAGCCCCCCCGACATGTTTCGCTCAATTGGGAACACACGTCCAAATTGGACGATTTGCTTTTCTTATACATAATGTGAAGGTGGCATCAGAAGCAGCAGCAGTAGCTGGAGCCCGCAGAGTTGCACAATGATATAGTGTGAAGGTGGCATCAGAAGCAGCAAGAGCGGCATAGTGGCACAATGATATAGTGCGTTGGTGGCATCAGTAGCAGCAACAGCAGCTGGAGCCCGCAGAGTTGCACAATGATATAGTGTGAAGGTGGCATCAGTAGCAGCAGCAGCAGGAGGAGCCCACAGAGTGGCACAATGATATAGTGTGAAGGTGGCATCAGAAGCAGCAAGAGCGGCATAGTGGCACAATGATATAATTGCTGCTACTGTTGCCACCTTCACACTATACATTGTGCTGCAACTCTGCTGGGGCCCAGATGCTGCTGCTGCTACTGATGGCCCAACGCCACATATCATTGGCCACTATGCCGCTCTGCTGCTTTCTATGCCACCTTCACACTATATCATGTGCCACTATGTGGGGCTCCTCCGCTGCTGCTGACCTACTGAGGCCACCTCACACATAATCATTGTGCAACTCTGCGGGACTCAAGCTGATGCTGCTGCTAGTGATGCCACCAACGCAATAGTCATTGTGCAACTATTGCCGCTCTTGCGGCTTCTGAGCCACCTTTCACACTATTCATTGTTGCCAATCTGTGGGTCCTCCTGGGCTGCTTCTACTGATGCCACCTTCAACACTATATCATTGTGCAACTATGCGGGTCCAGCTGCTGTGTGATACTGATGCCACCAACGCACTCTATCAAGTGTGCCACTATGCCGCTATTGCTGCTTCGGATGCCAACCTCACACTATCCATGGCACTCTGGCGGGCTCCAGCTACTGCCTGCTGCTTCTGATGCCACCTCTTCACATTATGTATAAGAAAAGCCAATCGTCCAATTGGAAGGGTGTTCCCAATGTCACTAAAATAACTTTTAATAATTTCTAATTTAAAAAGGAGAGCTAGTACGTACAGTGGATGAGAGGAAGGTACAATCCAGTTACACTAGATTAAAATTACAGTGTTTGAGTTGTCAGAGCTTTATTTTTTTATCAGTATCAGATAAGAGGGCACATTTCCTATGAGTGTTTGTGCAGTGTGTTGTTAATATATTCAGGTTTGTATTTGATGGGCGATTGGTGTGATTGAAAGGCCTCAGGGAGGGTCACCCCATATCCCGGCTGGGTAAGATCCATAGGATATGTTGTGGGGGTACTAAGTCCTCCCTATTTTAGAGGTGGATTACCTACATATTGGGTCTCTTTTTTAATGATTAATGTAATCCTGCCTTTTATCCTGTTGGGTATTTCAATAAGTGTTTGAAAGTTCTTGCACTCCGGTAAAGTATTCTATGGAATTTTACAACTCAATAGAATTAAGATACATTCAATATCCCTCTGTATGGATGTACAACTCGGCTGCTGAGCTAAAATCCTAAGGGTATACCCCCCGACATTGTTTCGCTGCATAGAGCAGCGTCCTCAGGGGTGCCGGGGCTATAGTGCGGCACACCACGTGAATTCCCGTCCCTTATGACTTCTCATTCTGACGTAGTCAGGAAGGGCCCGTCTCCCGCATCCAATCAAAAGGCTAAACTCCAAAAGCCAATCACGGCAGTGGGCTGTATCCACTGCCATCCAATCCTCGTGGAGTCACACTGTGACATCACCGATAGTGTCCATTCACTGCGCATGTCTGTTTTTCTTAGTGCCGAAAATATTCATTTCAATACGCCTGCGCAAAGGTACCTCACCTAGACTCCTGCGCGTGTCTATTTTACTTAATCCAGATCTTAATAAACCCTTTGCGCCTGCGTGTCGACTTAGTATTTAGTTGACGCCGCGTTCTTTTCTCGAGCATGCGCGCTGACGTGGTATTTCGTGGGCTTAGTTCCTTCTCTTCGCGCATGCGCGCTGACTAGTATTTGTGCGGGCTCGGTTTTCTCTTCGCGCATTGTGCGCTGACTTAGTATCCGTACGCTCGATCCTTCTCTTCGCGCATGGTCAGGACTTACTTATGTGATGTTCGGCGTGTTTTCCACTTATTCAGTAAGGAGGTCCGGGCGGATTAGGTGGATCCGATGGCTATGTGTTATTTACCATGCTAGGGGAGGAGTTGGGGGAGGAGACGGAGTTTAAAACATATAAGGCGATGGAGATTATTTGCCCTATTGATGGGACGGAATCGTATCTACGATGAAATCTCTGTAACTACAGAGATATAAACGGTATCATAGTGAAGGGATTAAGGGTGGTTCATTTTTAATTTATTGCGTGGTCTCAATTTTTGGTTAGCACGTTTAACATAAGTGGTGTGCCTCTTAAGCTGAAATTCCTTCATCCTAAATTTTATTTATTATTATTTATAAACAAAGATTCATTTATAGAAAAGCGCATAAGAATCCCTAATTAAGGCCTTTGGGGATCATTGTTCCTAGTTTATAAATCTTTTGCCTCCAGTTGGAGGAGGTCTCGATTGAGGTCACCCCTCTTATACCTCGTATTAGCGAACATGCGGGGGGGCCTACCCTTCGGATTTGAAGCTCAGCAGCAGAGTTGTAGAACCATAAATTAAAGAGAGGTATGAATGTAGATTAATTCTATTGAGTGTAAAAAGTCTATAAGAATACTTACCGGAGTGCAGAACTTTCAAAACACATTGAAATCCCAAACAGGGATAAGAAAGGCAGGATAATTAATATTAAAAATAAGAGACCAATATGTAGGTGAAACAACCTCTAAAAGGGCAGGCATTATTACCCCCACACATATCCTATGGAGGCTTACCAGCAGGGATAGGGGTGAAAACCTCCCTGAGCCCTTTAACCAACCAGACCAAGCCAAAATACAAAACCTGAAGATATTAACAACACACTGCAAAAACACTCATAGGATTTGCCCTCTTAGCTGATACTGAGAAAAATAAAGCTCTGACCACTCAACTGGACTGTAATTTTAATCTTAGGATACTGGAATTGTACCTTCACTCCATCCAATGTACGCTACTCGCTCTCACTTTTTAAAATTAGAAATTATTAACAGTTATTATTTTGAGTACAATTGGGAACACCAAGTCCAAATTGGACGATTGCTTTTCGTATACAAAAACGTCTTATGAACCCAGTCACAAATTGGTCACAATTTCTAAACTCTATTTTTTGTATAACTTCACACTATATCTTGTGACCACTATGCAGGCTCGCTGCGGTGCTTTGATGCTCACCTTCAAACTATATCATTGTGCCACTCTGGGCTCCTGGCATGTTGACTGCCCTATACATTGACTTGGCAGTGATCTGTACTTGCCACCTTCACACTATATCATTGTGACCACTTGCAGGCTCTGCTGACCTTCTGATGTCACCTTCACACTATATCATTGTGCCACTCTGAGCTTGGCATTGCTCTGATTCTGATGCCACCTTGCCACTATACATTCGTGCCACTTGCAGTCCTGATGCGTTCTGATCCAACTTCACCACATATCATTCTGCCACTCTGGCGGCTCTGCTGCTGCTGATTCTGATGCCACCTTCACACTAATCTTGTGCCCACTTGCAGGTCATACTGCTTTTGATTCCACCTTCACACTATATCATGTGCCACTCTGTGGGCCTCCTCTGCTGTGAGCTTCTGAGGCCACCTTCACACTATATACATTGGTGCTACTCATGCTGATGCTAATGATTGCACACCTTTACACTATATCAATTGTGCCACTCTGCTGCTACTGCTTTGATGCACTTCACCCTATATCATCGTGCCACTTGTGGCCTCCTGTTGCTGCTGCTTGCTGATGGCCCCCCTCCACACTATTAATTTGACACTCTTGTTGGCTTCCCTGTTACTACCACGTTGGTGCGACACCTGTGGGATCCGAGCTGCTGATTCCCCCTCCACACTAAAATTCATTGTGCCACATCTTGGCTATCCGTGTTTCTTTTTCTTTTTTGGTGCTGCCACATGTGGCCTATTGCTTGCTGCTGCTTCTGCTGCCGCCATTCCCACACTCTATCATTGTGTCACTTTGTGGCCTACCATGTTTCCGCCACCTCCGTAATTGTCATTTGCCACTTGCATGCCTACTCATGCTGCTGCCAACTGACTGTTTGTCTCCTGGAAACAACCCTGTGATCTTCATAATGCGTTTTCACTCCATCATCCACTGCTATGCACTATGTATTGGTTTCCCTGTCATATTTCATCTGTAGGAAGCATGAAACGTTCAGGATTTGATAGCCAAAAGGCCGAGTAGATACAGAAACAGAGGACATGGCAAGTATCCCATTTGCTGCCATCTACTATTCTGTACAACTTCTGTTTGTTTTTGGCTTTAGACATACTGATGGATAATTGACCGATTGGAAAGAGGACACTGATGGTGAAAGAAAAAGAAGGGCAAAATATCAGTGACGTCCAAGCTGCAAAATTACGCCGAACATCCTCTGCACTCTTTTGGGGGGCTTTCACATGTATCTCACGTTTAACAGCCAGGTTCTGTCGTACATCTAGTGAAATCATCGGATGTCAGTGATAAAAAAGAGTGCACTCTTTGAGTTAGTGGGATCGTGGCCTCAAGCGGTCTTTCGAGCTGCAGCACGAGCTCACCTTGCAGGCGCGTTCTCCCATTTGTATTGGGGAATTGAGGTGGCCTAGTGTAAGTGCACATGGAAGTGAAGGTGAAATCGATTTCATAAGACGCTGGGCTGTTTCATGTCTACTTAAAACATCAGCATTGTTTGAAGACACAATACCACGCTCCCTATGCATATTAAGCATGGCACAACGTTCTACAACCCTTACAGGACTCTCCTGCAGGCCAGGAAATTGCTTGTTTTTAAATGATGTTTGATCGACAGGTCTATCAAAATTTTTCCGACGAATTCGGCGATACGGGACTTAAAACGAATTTAACAAATTCACCAATCTCTACCAGCGACCGAATAATTCAATCCCTTTGCATATTTACCTCACAATTACACTTCATTGTCTACATAACTCTCACAGCTAGAAGCGATACTAGACAGAACAAACCAAAGCCACATGAAAAAGAAAGGAATTCAGGGAACCTGCCTGTGCAGCCTACCCAGTCAGCAAGGGGACAATGTCCATGGTAAGCGCAATAATAGAACCACATGGTTACCTGGGTTAGCTTGACAAAAAAAATTGCTAAAGGACTCTGACTGTTTACAAACATTTGTTAATGCCACATTTTAGCACTTTACATTGGAAGGGAAGAGACAATTATGTTCTGTAGAAACATTTCATACAGTTCTTTTTATCTTTGCTCTGATTGCAACCAAGGGTCCAGACATAATAAAGACAAAAATGGTATGCTTACCTGCCCTAAATTATTGAAATATCAGAGGGTTTCAAACTTTCTTGTTATCACTTGCATAGGAATGAAATTCTTTACCTGCTCTAGTCGCCATAACCTGCAGCTTTGGTGACCTGCCCTGGTCCCCTTATTTTCTTCCTTACATGTTTCAAAAGGTGACAGGACCCGGGTCAAAAGGCTGGTTACATGCCAGAAATTGAAATTATTTCATCTTGTGCCTTCCATTTACACTCAGGATCATTTGGTGCTCAGCAAAGTAAACAAATTACCAATCTATCTTGCCACCTTTGGTCAACTATTATCTTTGGTGTGTTAAAGCTGATTGGTGTTCACCATAGTTGCAAAACTCTAAGCCATCTGCCAAATACAGGGACGGTATCCTTTCATATCTCGGTCTGAAATGGGTTTCTTTGAAAGTTTCAAAGCCAAACAATGTTCTGTCTGTAAACTTTTTTGACACACAATTTATAAAAACTTCATTGTCATGTTCTTATTAGGAAGTATTATGGAGTATTGATTATTATTATTGACATCTTGACTTATATCCGTAAGGACGTATAACAATATGTTAAGAAATAAAGATTGGTTTTTAATGCCTTTATAAAGGACTTCCCACTGCATTTGTATGTTGCTGGTTATGCAAGCACAAAAACATTATGTACCTGTAAACCGAGGAAAAAACAATGGGCAGATTTACTTACGCGTCCATTAGCGATCCAAGGGCGCTTCTCTTGCGGGTCGGATCGGGTTCCTCCCATTCTTCCCACGGCGGGGTTCCTAAGGAGTTCCTCAGAGTCCAACCAGTGTCGCTGCTGTGCGCTAAATTCACTGAGTTTCACCAAGCCGGCGAGATGCAGGTAAGCATGTCCAGCAACACTCTTTTATTTTTTTAAATGCGGCGTTTTCCGAATCCGTCTAGTTGTCGTACGGCACGCCCCCGATTATCCGTTCCACGCATGCGGCGCCGAGATTTGCAAACAGCAATTCCGATCGTGTAGCGCTACAACTCCATGGGGCAATACAGGGAAAAATCGCGGCAAACGGAAAAATTCGGGGTAAACCCGCCGTTAAAAACGTGAATCGGGCCCTTAGTAAATGACCCCCAATATGTTTCTAGAAAACCTAGTACATGAATTATACCCTTCAATCACAATGTAATAAACACCTGAATTGTGTTTTTTATAATGGATCATGTCAGCATAGTGGTTCTTGGGAGATGCTGGAAAGTGTTTTATGGAAAATAAGCATGCATTTTTTTCTGTTGTAACTTATTTTACATATTAATATATCAGAAATAGAATATATGTATAATAAGATGGCATTGAGGATAAAAATATTCCTACAATAGAAAGCTAAAGACAGACCTTTCAAATATGACCTCAAATATGATTCCAATACATGTTGGCATTCATGGCATCTTGCTCTAGATATATTGGCAATAGCAAGGATAATCAATCAGTTGCAATCCAAATTAAGGGAACCAGTTTGCATTGCTGTTTTCATTAATGCATTATCAGTTGAGACTTGATGTCAATTGTCATGTATACTTGCTGAAATATCCTTAAAACCATATGTTTTTTATGAGCAGTTTTAGTTGATGTAATTTATTTCAATAAGCATTAAAACAAATTTTAAAGAATAGACAAATTCATAACAAATCCCCAAACTCAACGTAATCAACAGAATGCAACTATAGAAGGGTATTAAAATCATAAAACAAAAATGCACTGGACATCAATGTCAATGTATGTTGTTGTCCTATGTGTATATGTCCTGATAGCAGTGTTTTAAGCTAGTCATATACTGGGGAGATTTAATTAAATTACACAGTTTTCTGGTTCTCCTACAACTATCTTGACAAAAGGGGGTTGTGACCTGTGAAAGGGGCATGGCCTCACGTCAAAAATGTCAGTGCGTCATGGAATATTGCTAACCGACAGAATTTGTCCTAATTGTATGGCGTAAAGTAAGCCACATAATAGGAGGTGCAGATGTATGACATAGACAGTTCTTATACTAGGACAGATTATCAGCCATCATTAGACACTTTTATATAAATCTGGCCAAAATAAAAACTGTATGTCTTAGTCTGCACTGTCTAACCTTAGGGACACTTTTGAAAATATGCCCATTGCATATATTGTTAAGCACCTAATAAAAATGTAAATTAGATAATTGTTAAAAACAAGCTACGTATATGCTCAAGTATAAGCCGAGTTTCAGCACATAAAATGTGCTAAAACAGTCACATGGCTTATACACGAGTCAATGCAGAGTAAAAAAAGGAAACTAAAAATAATAAACGTATATACTCCCCTCCGGGGCCCCGATGGGCGCGTGCTCACCAGTGTTCCGCGCGGGCTACGATGTGCCTGCCAGCCGGAGGAGCGCAATGGCGGCGGCGCCCCAGCAGAAGAAAGAGACGGGCCGGAAGCAAGAAGAGGAGCCGGCTCACATGGGGCCACGGTGGGTGGTATATACGTTTATTATTTTTTTAATGCGGCGGAGGCTGTATACTACTGGGGGTCACTAATACTACTGCGGGCAAGCGTATATACTGGGGACAAGCTTGTATACTACTGGGGCAGGCTGGGGTGGCTGTATACTACTGGGGCAAGCTGTCTACTACTGGGGCAAGTTGTCTACTACTGGGGCAGGTGTATAATACTGGGGGCAGGCTGATACTACTGGGGGCAGGCTGTATATACTGGGGGCAAGACTGTAGACTACTGGGGGCAGTGGCGTATGGGCGGCGGTATACTAATGAGGGCAAAGCTGGGCTGGCTGTATACTACGAGGAAAAGCTGGGCAGGCTGTATACTAATGGGGCAAAGCGGTATATACAGGGGGCAGGCTGGGCTGGCTATTATACTACTGGGGGCAAGCTGGGATGGCTGTATACTACGGGGGCAAGATGAAGAGGGCTTGGTATACATGGGGGCAGGCTCTGTATTATACAGGGGGCGGGGCTATCGTGGCGGGGGGGTCTGTGAACAATGCATTTCCCACCTCAGCTTATACTTGAGTAAATAGGTTTTCCCAGTTTTGGTGGTTAAAATTAGGGGTCCGGCTTATACTCGGGTCAGCTATACTCTATACTTAACCTCAATCAACATTGTACGCTTATTCTACAACTTTAACAAATTCCTCTGTAATTATATACTATTGGCCTCAATATTATCACTTTACAGAGCTTTAGTATCATCTACAAATATTTGAAACTTTATGAGGCATAAATGAAAATATTAAAAGAACGTGTCCCAATACCGACACACATGGCATCACCATTGGTAACCTGCCAACCCAAATCATAGGAATGTACAGTAATGCAAAACCCTCTGTTTTCTATCCACTAAGCCAATTTGTAACCCCAACACCACAAATTTTTCCTAGTCCCAGCGTCTCATTTTAGTACCAACCTATCTATTATCATATAAACAACACATTATAGAAATGCATTCTAATCTTCTTGTAAAACTTCAGTATACAATTTTCCACAGCTTCCAGGTCAATCTACACAACTTACCTTCCTCAAAACGACAATCAGATTAGTCTGACAGACTGATCTCTCATAAAGCCATGCTGATTCTGGGGTATAAGGTTATGTAACAGTGAGAATTGCCAGAATAGCACTCTAAACATCCCATTACATACTCAAGTAAAACCCGACCCAATGTAAAAACGAGGTACCCTATTTCTGCCACAAAAAGTTGGGAAAACTTTTTGACTCCATATAGGCCTAGGGTTTAAAAATGCAGCAAATACAGTCTAATAAAAGGTAACAGTTAGCAGCCTCAACTTTTCAATAAAATGTCCAGCGAGCCCTTCTTTGAAAAGAAATGTAGCAGGGACTTTATCTGCAAAATTACTTTTAGTTAAAAATTTGAAACTAGGTAGTTCTCAAGTATGTGTTCTTAATATCCAGTTGTTCAGATCATTTTTGATAGGCTTTATGGTGAAAACCACATGTCCAGCAGTGCCCACTTTAAATAGAAGGTCCTGCAGTGCCCCATTTGAATAGAATGTCGCATGCCCCTGATAAAAATAAGAAACTTAGCATTCACTCTGGGCTGCACTTCTGGTGTGTCCTCCCCTGCTCAGCTTCTCAGTCGGCTCCAGCTTACCGGCAGTGCAATGAGAGGCATGACCATGCTCTCTTCACTGAGTGAGAAGAGAGCATGGAGTGTCTATGGCCCACATTCTGGGAAGACGGATGCAGAAAAAGCCATGGAGAAGAGGGACACGGGGAAGCGATAATTTTTATATACTCGAATAAAGCAGGGGGGTGTGTGGGGCTTTAGGCACAAAATGGTTGCGAAAAAAAATCAGATTATACTAGAGTATACCCCAAACCAGCACCCCTCAATATTTTCCCAACACCAAAGGTAAAACTCACAGGTCTGTAGTTTCCAGGATGCTTTTTGGACCCTTCTTTGTATATTGGCAAACACATTTGCTATGAGCCCGTCCTATGAATGATTTTTAAATACACTGCGGATAACCAAATAAAACCATTCTATTAATTCAATACCAAAATTACAGCAATTTCACAATATAATTCAAAACGGTCTCTATCTAATCTGGTTGTTTAATTTTTGTTCTTCACTGAATAGACTATATACATTTGTATGCAGGGAAAAATATGCTCTTGGTATGAGGACTGTGAAGTGTGTATAGATCTATTTTTTTTTTAACCAAAATCCTTTATTTGTAATCATGAAGTATCATTAAGTTTACATTAAAATATTTCTTGGTCAAACACAGTTCCTAACCATCAGATTCACTTAAGGACAGTAAAAATTTTTTTAGAGAAATGTTATACAATAATTTCTATACAATTTTCAGATTCAAACAGATTAATACTTTGTATTGGCAGGGAAAAATAGGCTTTGGTCTGAGGACTGTTGACTGGGTGTTATATATATATATTTTTTTTAACCAAATCTCATTTATTTCGTATCATTAAGTTGTACATTAAAAATTATTTTCTTTGGTAATAAAACAATTTCATAACCATAAGATTTCACTTCAGACAGTAAAAATGTTTAGAGACATGTTATACAATAATTCATATACAATTTTCAGTATCTCAAATATACCAGAAATTAAATCACCATGTAACTGAACCAATGCTTGCTTAAAAGGTTAGAAGGTCTTACATTTCCTGTCTACAGTGATTTGTAAACTTAAACCCTTTAACCTCTCCCCCCCTCCCTCATTTCCACCACTGGGGACCAACCAAAAACTTGTAAACCCAAAACGAAAAAAAAAAAGGGGAGGGGGGTTGATGCCATATTCCAGGCCAATTCTTACTGATTTGTTGCCATAGTCCCAGTTTTAACCCATTTTTGTAGACTCTTATCCTACGTCCGATCCTTTCCAATCTTCCTACACTTCCACTAAAATTTTGCCATGCATTCATCTCCCCTTTTTGGGGAAATGCAGACCCAAAGCTAAAAGGCATAATCCTAATAAGGCCGGTATATATTGTGGGTCCAGACAGTGATCCTCCGTCAACCCGAATATTGGAAAGTAAGACGGAAGGATCTCAGTCCTAGATTCAGTATTTTGACGTTCCACCATACACACTTTCCCAAAATTCTGCTATCTTGGGACTTTCCACATCATATTGAAGGAACCAGACGTTACTACTCCACATTTTTGCATCCAATCTTCCTTGAAATCCCTTTTTGTGGTCTACCGGAGTAGTATAATAAGTCTAAAGATAATAGGTGTGTTGAATAATTATATGGTCCAGTTACAGAACAATTTTGTATATTTTTATATACCCGTAACCATGTGTGATCCGAAATTGTCCCAACCTCATTTTCCTATTTAATTCGTGACCCATGTTTCCAGTTGCCACGTGAATGGCCAACACAAAACTTATACATTTGATATTACTTACCAGTGTTGTGTAGCTGTGCAGAAATCAATACCTTCATGTGAATTATTTTAATTGCGTGTGAGTTGTAGGATATTAAAAATCTCCCGCTCTTAATCATATTTATACTTTCATTACATCAAAATAACAGTTTTACATTCCTACTAGAACTTGGGAACATACTATATACCCCAATCCCGCCAAAAGGGAGTCCAGGATGGAAAGAAGCTCTGGGAGGCAATAATTATCCCAACAAAGTGGGGTATCATATAACATAACTCTATGTGCAATAATTATTTCAACTTCCCACCATGACCATGTGAATAGCTTTACACACTACCATCTCCTTAAATTATTTCCAAAAAAAAACCCTTCCAAACACGCAAAAATTGTATTCATATTCGTTTATCCTACTTGTGTGTTAAAACTATATTGAGCTCCACATTATTAATCTACTAACTTGGGGAGCTAACAAAGTAGCCAAAAAAAAAATGGTTAGTCCCAACCCTCCTCTCCGGTCTTTATAAAATGTGAGATTTCATCCACTATTTTGCGACCCCATATTAGATCGTTTCATTATTGCCTCTATAGTTTAAAAAAGGGAATCATGAATCCATAGGGCTAGCTGACAAATAAACAAGAATTGCGGTAGAGAACCATTTTCACCCAGTCCGATCCTGTCTGATCAGTCAACGGTAGTTGCACAAAAACTTCTCGTCTGTGCGATCCTGAAATAAAATGAGTTAGATTTAGGTTAAATATAATCTTCAGTTATCGGACAATCACAAGAACCCAAATATTGTTTAAATGGGGTTTTACAGATGTCTAATATTGAGCCCCCCCCCCCCCCCAAAGCCCAGTCCGCCGCCGTTTCGAGGGGCAGAGAAGCTGAGATTTACTCCATGTTAAGCTTAATCCTGACCAGTGGCCGATCTCTCCACTGTCTCATCACCCCACACACTAACTCTGTGTTTCCCGTAAATAAAGGGACCTATCATCTGAGTATGAGACCAAAGTTTGTGTTCAGGGTCGGTAGGTGAGGGAATGCTGGAAGTATTGGTTCTCTGCTGGGGCCAGCGCGTCTCGACCCGATCCGCGCAAACTACACCTCTCGTCCCGCTTTGTTGGGGGGCAGCGGACTGCTTAGAGCTCGCGCGCTGTCTAGGAGTTGGTTAGGAAACTGATGGGACTGTGTACTCTGCATGATGCTGGTTGTTCCTGACACCATGAGGGGTTAATTCCCAGAAGCGGTCCAGCTCATATTCAGGTTCTGGAGGTTGGTTCTGGCTGCATAAATTGAGCTTAACTATTAACTGTGCCAGGTTTGAACCTACCTTTCCACTCGCTCCAGCATGAGGTTGGACTTTGCTCTGTACTGTATCGGCATTGTTGTGACCCCGGCTCGTTTTGACAGTAACTCTTTGCTTCTGATTTTGCGTGACGTACACTCAATTGTGAATCCGGATATAGTTACTATTCTTGGTGTTTAGTTGCAGTATGTTTGTGTTTCCCTTCCCACACTTATCCAGTGTATTGGTCTTCAAGTATCGCTCACGGTTTTAGCGTGGGGGGGCTTGGCTTTAGGAAGGGACAGAGGTTGTGCTTTTGGGCAAGCCAGGGCACACACCCCTGTTTTGTTTTACCAACCTAACAGAAACCACTGGCCCACAATAGGTCTGCAAACCTGTAATGACCTGCTACATTCACTCCTTCCATGGAGCCTTTGTCAGCTGTGGTTCGCTCAGGTCCAGACCTTAACTCAGTATGTTCAGAGTCGGTCTCTGCCCATCTCAAAATGAAGTTTCGGGCAGGACAACACCGCAGGCGCACCACCACTTGCCACCTGCACCTAAGGTTCCTCTCCTGCACCTGTTCTTGTGACAGTAAGAATTTTGTTCCATTTAGGGAGGGATGGAAAACTTTATTTTGCTTTTCGCCCTCATCATCGGGCACGAGACACAAAGGGTGGCCGTGGTCAGTTCTCTTTTTGCCGCGGTGGTCCGCAAAATTGGGCTTTTCTCTCCACCGACTATCATCCAGCCTCTTCTCTTGACGCCCCCCCCGGTTGCTTTCTGCATTAGGCCAGATTATGAACGAACCTGACCGCCGGGGCACTGGCAGTTTCCCACCTTAGATCTCGGTGTCAGGGAAAATTGAGGGCGGAAGATGATTGTGCCCAATTCAGGACAGTATTGACTGAACTCGCAAGGGAACGACTGTGCCCTAATAAGACCAATTTATGTCCGGGACGTCAGACCGAGTACAGGACTTAGTATTTTATAGCTTATGCCGAGCCACCAGACATTTAGATGAAGCAGACTATGGTCTCCGAGTTGATCGCTAGCCTAGATCCAAGGCGGATCATCTCGGGTCTGTACCCATGGGACTGTTCAGCCAGCGGCCAGTATGTCCCAGGCGTCAAGAATTGGATCCTGGAGCTGGATAGCATCTATCTCTCCTGCCAAAAGCGGAAGCAACTTCGAATAGACGCCATCTTTGTTCTGCTGTAGGGAAGTCCAGATCATCAGATACACACCTGTTCCAAAGGCAGCAGCAGGAAAAACTTCGCTCCTAAGCGTAATGAGGGGACTGCTTAGGAGATCCGGTACCCAGTGTGTCTAGAATGTATTTACCGTGTACGGTTAAGTTTCAATCTGGTTCTTGTACTGGTCGCGCCTTCCTTTGGCTTTAGGCGCTGCCCTACTAATTTAATTGATTATAATTTGTCTTCAGTTTAGTAGTCATTGATTCAATTGTCCAATCTATCCAGATGTCGGGTTGTGGATTTTTGACCCCTCTACAGGCGGGCTGATAAATTCCGAAACCCCGAAGTAAAGGTATGGTAGGAGGCTATGCATGAAGAAGGTTGCTCTTTCTAGTATGGAAAATTTGTATGAAAATGTCTTCTGGTCTACCCTGGCTCGGATCCAGAATGCCGGTAATTAAGTGGGAACTCTGGAGCTGGTCATGGGGTCCTCACTGTAAGGATCACTGACCATAGTTTCATTAGTACAGTAAGTGGCGGAAGATAAGAGGCTTCCAGGTTTTCTCTCTGATACTCAGATGTGTTTTTCAAAACCCGTCCCAAGTCCTTCATCCTCCCAGGGAGGTTTGATTGTAAAATGACCTTCTTCCTGATTGTAGATTGCAAAGGTCGTTTATATATAACCTCTCGGGTACCAGAACGAGATGTCATCTGAGGAGTGTATTGATGAGGTTTGGCAATCGGACATATCCGTCCCTCTGAGTCGCCACTGGGGCCGGGGTTCTTTTGGTGAGAAGAAAGAGGGGGGTTACGGCGTTGTATTGATTACTTTTGAGAATTAAATAAGAGAACGGTAAAAAAAATCGGGTCATCTCCCGTTGATCCCGGATCTCTAAAATCAGGTTCTGGGGCCCAAGGTTTCTCTAAAATAGATCTCAGAGGGCTTATAACATGATCGGATCCGGGAAGGGGATGAGTGGAAACGACTGCATTATACACTTTGTGACAATTTGAATTACTGGTTATGCCGGTTGGTTGAGAATGAACCCAGCGGTGGTTCCAAGGGTTTATGAAACTACATCTGTCAGATACATCGGTTGGGTTTATGGTGGGTATCAGACGATATTTGATTTTCTCTCTGATATGATCCCCAGCAACCTCTCCGCCAAGGTAGTACTGGACCAGGTTGCGCAAAAACACCTCTTCGCTAAGGCTGAGAGTGTGTTTTTTGCTTCCGGAAGGTTTCCGTCTTAGGATATGTTGTTACTCCCTCTGATGTAAGATGGATCCGGTAAGTTAGGCGCTAAGGGACTGGGTTCGGTCTACAAATCTTAAGGCCCTACAAACGTTTTTGTAGGTTTGTTTCGCTAACTATTATCGGAATTTTATAAGAACTTTTCCGTGATTGGCCAAACCCACTCACGGACCTAAACCCGTAAGGGTGCGGATCCGAACCAATTGGTCCCCTGCTGCCGTGCTCTGCGTTGAACTCTAAAAGCTGAATCTCGTCGCCCCAGTTTTGGTTCAACCTGACATCTCTCTACCGTTTGTTGTGGGAGGTAGATGCCTCGAGGTGGAGTAGGTTGCCAGTGTAGTGTTGTCTCAGGGGGTCTCCACTATCACAAACGCAGACCCTGTGCATATTTCTCTAGAAAGTTTTATCATTGGAGGAATTATGATTTGGATAATCGAGAGCTCCTGCATTAAGTGGGCATTTGACGTATGGCGACAGTTTGGAGGGAGCTCGTCATCCGATAACTGGTCACGGATCATCATAAAACTTAGTATAGTTGGATACTGCTAAGCGTTTTTGTAAACTCACGTCAGGCTAGGGGGGCCTTGTTTTTCTCTCGCTTTATTTGGTCACCTACGGCCTGGGTCAAAAATGTGAAGGGATGATGCCCTTTGTCACGTAGCTTCGGGACTCCTGAGCTTCCGAGGCTACGCGCAGTAATATTTGTCTCCAGGTGTATGATGGCAGCTGTCTCATCCCACCTCTACTCTCAAATTTTTTGGCAGGAAAAAGATCTGCACCTAAGACCCTGAGGAAGGCAAATTATTTGTCCTCTGTATGGTGTTGGAGAGTGTTGAAGGGGAGAGACGCATTGCTCGGGTATCGGCAGGTCATCCGGGGAATGTGGAGTACTTGGATCTCTTAAAAAAGAAGTTACTGGTGGCTCACCATCACAGGTTATGATGTGCACGAATTTGTCCAAGCCTGTCAGGTCTGTGCACGAGGAAAGACTCCCAAGACGTCCTGAGGCGCGCTTTCCTCTTCCAGTTCCCACCAGGCCCTGGTCTAAAAGTGTCAATGGATTTTTGTCATGATCTGCCAGCTCTCAGGATATACAGTGATTTGGGTGGTATGGACCGGTCTCTAAGATGGGAGACACTGTGTCCATAAAAAGTTGCCTTCAGCTGAAGAAATTGGCTGAATTGTTTATACAGATATTGTACGCTCCATGGTATACCAGGTATTGTGTCAGATAGGGGCGTTACAATGTGTTTCCAGCTTTTGGCGAGAGCCTTTGTTCTAGGGACTGGAAAGTAATTTGTCGTTCTCGCGCATTCACATGAGTCTAATGGGCCGTCCGACGAGGAATGATCGGAGATGATTCAAATCTGCGACTATTGGTCTCGGACAGTAAGGAAAAGGGGTTCGGGCGGTCGGTGGAAATGACGTACGTTGGCAGATTTTTGACTATAAAGTGAAAATGTAGTTCTCCACTCAGGTTTCCAGCTTTTTCGCAATGATGGTTTTCATCCTCGTTTTTACTTTCTCGTGCTGTTCTAATATTTACTTGGGCGGGGAGCTCTTACATAAGTATGCCGCAAGAGGGGGAGAAAGGTAAGGAGAAGATAGAGGGCAAAAAACTCTTATGGTCAACAGGCGAACAAGAAGAGAAGTCACTCAGAACGTTTGTGGTGGGGGATAAAGTGTCGGTATCAAATAAAAACTTAAATGAAGGTCCCATTCTGAGTTTTGCGTCCAGGTTGGAGGTTCCATTGTGTTGAAGAAATTGTTAACCCCCAGGTTCCTTCAGAGTACGTTCCGAAGGTGGGAGGGTTAAAACACCTTCTCAAAGAGTCTTCTGAAGACTAGGTTGAGATGTTTTGCACCTCATATGATCACTCTCCATAACGGGGAGGGAGGGAATGGAAGGTTTAGAAGGGCGAAACAAAGTTCTGTATTTGGGGCATTCCGATGGGTAGGATTTGAGTTACGGTCTTGAAGGGTTTTTTGGATGCGGTAGGTATGCGTGTATGGCTAGAGAGTTCAAATAGCGGTTATCAGGGTATCAATGGCTATCTCCGGAAGAAATATTTAAGATCCACAGAGTGGCACAATGATATAGTGTGAAGGTGGAATCAGAAGCAGTATGAGCCTGCAGAGTGGCACAATGATATAGTGTGAAGGTGGCATCAGAATCAGCAGCAGCAGGAGCCCGCAGAGTGGCACAATGATATAGTGTGAAGGTGGAATCAGAAGCAGCAGGAGCCTGCAGAGTGGCACAATGATATAGTGTGAAGGTGGCATCAGAAGCAGCAGCAGCAGGAGCCTGCAGAGTGGCAGAATGATATAGTGTGAAGGTGGCATCAGAAGCAGCAGGAGCCTGCAGAGTGGCACAATGATATAGTGTGAAGGTGGCAGCAGAAGCAGCAGGTTCCTGCAGAGTGGCACAATGATATAGTGTGAAGGTGACATCAGAAGCAGCAGGAGCCTGCAGAGTGGCACAATGATATAGTGTGAAGGTTATACAAAAAATAGAGTTTAGAAATTGTGACCAATTTGTGACTGGGTTCATAAGGTACGTTTTTGTATAAGAAAAGCAAATCGTCCAATTTGGACGTGTGTTCCCCAATTGTCACTAAAATATAACTTTTAATAATTTCTAATTTAAAAAGTGAGAGCTAGTAGCGTACAGTGGATAGAGAGTGAAGGTACAATTCCAGTACACTAAGATTAAAATTACAGTCAGTTGGTTTCTTTTTTTTTTTTTTTTTGGAAACTCGCGGGCTCAGCTGCCTGCTGCTGCGTCTGATGCCCCCTTACACTATATCATTTTGTGCCACTCTGCAGGCTCCTGCTGCTGCTGCTTTGATTCCACCTCAGCTAATCATTTGCGCTCTGTGGGCTCTGCTGCTACTGCTCTGATGCCAACTTCACAATATATCATTGTGCCACTCTGCGGGCTCCTGCCTGCCTGCTTCTGATGCCACCTTCACATTATGATTGTGCACTCTGCCGGGCTGCTGTCGCTTCTGATGCCGCCTTCAGACGATATCATTGTGCCACTCTGCGGGCTTATCCTGCCTGCTCTTGCTTTTGTTGCCACCAACACACACATGATTGTTCCACTATGCCGCTCTTCGCTTCTGATGCCACCTTCACCACTATATCATTGTGCCACTCTGCGGGCTCATGCGCGCTTTTGATGCCCTAAAACACGATCTCATTGTGCCAATCTGCGGGCACCTGCTGCTGCTGCTTTTGTGCCACCAAACACTATATCCTTGTGCATATGCCGCTCTTGCTGGCTTGATGCCCCATCACACTAGAATAATTGTTACAATCTGTGGTGGCTCCTCTGCTGTGCTTATGATGCTACATACACACTATATCATTGCGCCCACTCTGCAGGCTCCTGCTGCTGCTTCTGAGCCGCCTTAAAACTATATCATCTTGCCACTCTGAGGGCTCCTGCTGCTGCTTGCGTTCTCATGCCGCCTTCACACTATATCATTGTGCCTCTGCGGGCTCCTGATGCTGTGCTTCTGATGCCACCTTCAAACATATAATGTGCCACTCTGTGAGGCTCATCTGCTGCTGCTGCTTACTGATGCCACCTTCACATATATCCTTGTGCAAACTCTGCTGGGCTCCAGCGATGCGGCTGCACTGATCCACAACACACCTTTTTAATTTTAAATTCCATTGTGCCACTATGCCGCTCTGCTGCTTATGATGCCCACTTCACACTAGATCATTGTGCCACGTATTGCGGGCTCCTGCTGCTGCTGCTTCCTGATTGCTACCTTCACAACTATATCATTGCGCCACTGCGGGATCCTGCTGATTGCTTCTGATGCCGCACTTACATATGTATCTTGCCACTCTGAGGGCTCTGCTGCTGTGCTTATCATGCCGCCCCTCACACTATATGTCAATGTGCCAACTTGCGGGCCCATGCTGCTGCGCTTCTGATGCAGCTCACACTATATAATTGTGACGCTCTGTGGGCTCCTTGCTGCTGCTGCTTATGATGCCTGCCACTTACAATATATCATTGTGCCACTCTGCGGGCTCCTGACTGCGGCTCTGATGCCACCTTTCACACTATATGATTGTGCCACTCTGAGGGCTGCTCTCGCTTCTGATGCGCCTTAGGACCTATATCATTGTGCCACTTGCGGGCTTACATCCTGCTGCGTTTTGATGCCACCAACACACTATAAGATTGTGCACTTGCCGTCTTGGCTGCTTCTGATGCCACCTCACACTTATATCATGTGCCACTCTGCGGGGCTCATGCTGCTGCTTTGATTGCCACCAAACACACTATCATTGTGCCCCTATGTTTTTACCGCTCTTGCTGATTCTGATGCCACATTCCACACTTATATCATGTGTGCACTGTGGGCTCTCCTGCCTGCTCTGCTAATGATGCCATCTCATACAACATTGTTGCAACTCTGCGGGCTCCACTGATGTGCCTGCTTATGATTGCCACTGCACAACTATATCATTGTGCCACTCGGCAGGTCCCATTGCTGCTGCTCGTTCTGATGCCACCTTCAAACTATATATGTGCCGCTCGTGGGCTCCGTGCTACTGCTTCTGATGACAACCTTCACATAATCATTGATGCCACTAGCGGGCTCCTGCTGTTGCTTCTGATGCACCTTCACACTAGATGATTGGCCATCTCGGGTGCTGCTTGCTTTTCTATGCCGCCTCCAGACGATATCATGGTGCCACTCTGCGGGCTTCTCCTGCTGCTGCTTTTGATTTGCCACCAACACACTACATGATTGTTCCACTATGCCGCTCTTGCTGCTTTGATGCCACCTTCAACACTATATATTGTGCCACTCTGCGGGCTCATGCTGCTGATTGATGCATAACACACATATCATTGTGCCACTCTGCGGGCACCTGCTGGGGCTTTTTTTGGCTTTTGCTTTGATGCCACCAACACACTATTCATGTGCCAAATATGCCGCTCTTGCTGCATTCTGATGCCACCTTCCACACTATATCATTGGCCACTCTGTGGGCTCCTCCTGCTGATTGCTGCTACTGTTGCCACCTTCACACTATACATTGTGCTGCAACTCTGCTGGGGCCCAGATGCTGCTGCTGCTACTGATGGCCCAACGCCACATATCATTGGCCACTATGCCGCTCTGCTGCTTTCTATGCCACCTTCACACTATATCATGTGCCACTATGTGGGGCTCCTCCGCTGCTGCTGACCTACTGAGGCCACCTCACACATAATCATTGTGCAACTCTGCGGGACTCAAGCTGATGCTGCTGCTAGTGATGCCACCAACGCAATAGTCATTGTGCAACTATTGCCGCTCTTGCGGCTTCTGAGCCACCTTTCACACTATTCATTGTTGCCAATCTGTGGGTCCTCCTGGGCTGCTTCTACTGATGCCACCTTCAACACTATATCATTGTGCAACTATGCGGGTCCAGCTGCTGTGTGATACTGATGCCACCAACGCACTCTATCAAGTGTGCCACTATGCCGCTATTGCTGCTTCGGATGCCAACCTCACACTATCCATGGCACTCTGGCGGGCTCCAGCTACTGCCTGCTGCTTCTGATGCCACCTCTTCACATTATGTATAAGAAAAGCCAATCGTCCAATTGGAAGGGTGTTCCCAATGTCACTAAAATAACTTTTAATAATTTCTAATTTAAAAAGGAGAGCTAGTACGTACAGTGGATGAGAGGTGAAGGTACAATTCCAGTACACTAAGATTAAAATTACAGTCAGTTGAGTTGTCAGAGCTTTATTTTTCTCAGTATCAGATAAGAGGGCAAATCCTATGAGTGTTTTTGCAGTGTGTTGTTAATATATTCAGGGTTTGTATTTGGCTTGGTCTGATTGGTGAAAAGGGCTCAGGGAGGTGTTCACCCCTATCCCTGCTGGTAAGCCTCCATAGGATATGTGTGGGGGTACATAAGTCCTCCCTATTTAGAGGTGGATTTCACCTACATATTGGTCTCTTATTTTAATGATTAATGTAATCCTGCCTTTCTTATCCCTGTTTGGGTATTTCAATAAGTGTTTTGAAAGTTCTGCACTCCGGTAAGTATTCTATAGACTTTTACACTCAATAGAATTAAGCTACATTCATATCCCTCTTTATGGTTCTACAACTCTGCTGCTGAGCTAAAATCCTAAGGGTATAGCCCCCCCGACATGTTTCGCTAAGGCGGCATCAGAAGCAGCAGCAGGAGCCTGCAGAGTGGCGCAATGATATAGTGTGGAGGTAGCATCAGAAGCAGCAGCAGGAGGAGCCCACAGAGTGGCACAATGATATAGTGTGAAGGTGGCATCAGAAGCAGCAAGAGCGGCATAGTGGCACAATGATATAGTGTGTTGGTGGCATCAAAAGCAGCAGCAGCAGGTGCCCGCAGAGTGGCACAATGATATAGTGTGTTAGTGGCATCAAAAGCAGCAGCAGGAGCCCGCAGAGTGGCACAATGATATAGTGTGAAGGTGGCATCAGAAGCAGCAAGAGCGGCATAGTGGAACAATCATGTAGTGTGTTGGTGGCATCAAAAGCAGCAGCAGGAGAAGCCCGCAGAGTGGCACAATGATATCGTCTGAAGGCGGCATCAGAAGCAGCAGCAGCCCGCAGAGTGGCACAATCATATAGTGTGAAGGTGGCATCAGAAGCAGCAGCAGGAGCCCGCAGAGTGGCACAATGATATATTGTGAAGGTGGCATCAGAAGCAGTAGCAGCAGGAGCCCACAGAGCGGCACAATGATATAGTGTGAAGGTGGCATCAGAAGCAGCAGCAGCAGGAGCCTGCAGAGTGGCACAATGATATAGTGTGAAGGTGGCATCAGAAGCAGCAGCAGCAGCTGGAGCCCGCAGAGTTCCACAATGATATAGTATGAAGATGGCACCAGTAGCAGCAGCAGCAGGAGGAGCCCACAGAGTGGCACAATGATATAGTGTGAAGGTGGCATCAGAAGCAGCAAGAGCGGCATAGTGGCACAATGATAAAGTGTGTTGGTGGCATCAAAAGCAGCAGCAGGAGCCCGCAGAGTGGCACAATGATATAGTGTGAAGGTGGCATCAGAAGCAGCAAGAGCGGCAGAGTGGCACAATCTTATAGTGTGTTGGTGGCATCAAAAGCAGCAGCAGGAGAAGCCCGCAGAGTGGCACAATGATAT
>WNYA01000812.1:30178-112601 GCA_019512145.1 Engystomops pustulosus
TGCAGCACTCCGGAATAAAAAGTGATAAAAAAGGTTTTCTGGTAACTTTATACCAGTGTGTCAAACACAGTGACCATTCGGTGCCAAGTAGCTGTGAGCCGTAATCTATTATCGGCTAAACTGGAACAGGAGGTATATCTCAGGCTGCCTCAATACTTAACAAGATGTAAAACTGCAGTCCGCAGTCTAAATTATAACTTGATCTATGGTTATGAGATCTGACAGCAAGCGCCACGAATACCTGTAGATTTTGGGGGCCATTTATTCACATTTTGCTGTAGTTTGCCTACGGATGTACGTGATGTTGGAATATTCTAAAGTAATTAGCATTTAGTTCTACTGCTTTCTCCACCCATACAGACAGACCCGGGTTACGTCAGAAGATAGGTCTGTAAGTTTGTTCATAAGTTGATATTGTATGAAGTTCGGAACTGTATATTTTTAGGCTGTAATCCCAGCAATTTTTTTTTGGTCCTCTGTGACCATTGGATTTAAATTGGATATTGACATCAGAACCAGGATTAGCAATAAACTAATTGCAGACTGTTATAGCTGTTTATGTGGTAGCCCTAGGGCTAAAGATAGAACTACTAACATTCAGAGGTCCATTTGTACTAGGAGGCCATGCGTAAGTCGGGGGTGTTCTTAAGTAGAGACCCGCACATTGCTGTTTCATAACGGAGTTATTTGTTTGTAAAACTGCAAAATGTCCCAAAAAAAGGTATGTGCAAAGTGAACCCCCATAGCTCAATTCAGCAACTTTTTGAGTCGAATTTTTATGTTTTTAGTTTTGTACATAGACTTATGTGATGCCCCCATGAATTTACAGAACATGTGCATTTGATTTCCCTTTGGCTGCAAACCAGCATGTTATTCTATGAAATTAAAGCATAACATCCCTTACTGTCACAAAAGTTCTAGCAGTGACAAGTGGCCAAGACAAGGTATATTTTTCTGAATTCAATGATAGAATTATATATTTTATAACAATATATATATTGTTCAAGACTATCTGCTTATCCCACTATTATAATTGAATTCATACTTACACTCTGGCTTTGGTTCATCAAGTAACAATAATACCTAATGCAAATCAAGTTCTGAATGGATCAAAAGCTCCAGATTATGGCAGATCAGTGGTATGCCTCCAATGGGGGCGAACATGCAACTTCTAAGGGGCTACAGGAAGAGGAATAGATCTGACCCCATAGATATCACCCAACATATTGACAGGATTTTTATTGGCAAACATAAAATCAATTACACTTCTTTAAAATGCAGATACCATTGATTGAGAAAGGAAAGCAGCAGAGAAACCTTTGTGTGCACATTGCGGGGAATTTATTTGGTTCTGCACCAAAAAAATAGTGTGACAAGCCTTACACCACATTTATCAAGGCTTTTTAGACCTGTTTTTAGCCATTTTTCCAACTGATGGGACTTGGCCTTGGAAAAGGGGCATGTCTCTGTCAAAAGGGGGCACGGTCTATTTGTTCTATGCGCCAAAAATTGTGAAGCAGAGTTTAGACCACTTTAAAGTAGGTCTAAACTGGAAACCGACAGTCTTATCCTGCAACAGATTCATTAACACAGTGATAAATCTGGCACAGAAAATGACTATAGTTTTCCTCCACTAAACTGACGGAACCTGGGACACATTGATAAATCCCCTCAATGTCTCAATAATCCTGGAACCTAATTTGTTTAACTTTTTTTAGTAATATATAAATTAATAGCAGAGGCTACTCGGGCGTGTACTAGCCTGGCCAGGCACTGGGAGCTAAGGCTAGTACATGCCCCAGTGGCCTCTGCAGTTAATTTACATATTACTAAAATAAAGTTTCAAGATAGGCTAGGTTCCAGAGTTATTAAATTACTGATTGATGCAGAGGCAGACAGAAGAGAACTATAGAACTGCTTATAAAAGTAGATTTCCTTTAAGCAGATTTAATTTCCAGGAAAACTTCAGTCGGATGTATCACTCATTTCATTGGTACGGAGAGCTGCCTCCAGTCAGAGCAGAGGAGGATTTGATCTGTGGCAGTCCAGAGATGGCGTGGGGTGCAGTGGTAGGCTCACCATCTTGTGGGAGAAGAAGGATGAGCAGACAGCAGCAGTCGGCCAAGCAATCTTGGGAGGCCTGTGCAGCAGAGACTCCCAGTAGATGGCTACAACTTGGCCTGCACTGAGTATAGGAAAAGAGTATCAGTGGAACCGGGTAAATCCCTTTATTATAAGGATAAGAACCACACCAGAAGAACATGCTCTGTTGATCCTTCATTGCATGAATATAATGAATATTTGGAGTGCAGTAGAGAAGAGCAAGTGTGGTGAGATGGCTCTGATTTTGTGACTGCTTTTGTTTAGAGGAGCCCTTTTCCTCCGTTATAGCTCTAACTAAAGTGGGGAGGAAAAAAGGACACTCTAGATAAAGAGACAGTTATTTTTCTCTTATGTTATAACTTCAACTGCGTTTTTCTCTAGATGCAGCTGTTGTATTAGGATCTGTTTCAACCCCGGTTTAGACGGTTCAAATATTGCACCTTAATTTACAGGACTGTGTTGTGTGGAAGGTGCATGTTGTAAAGGTTCTCTTTTTGGTATTGTTGTTTCCCCTTTTGCTTCGGGGGAGTCTCTCACTAGAAGCATCTGACGCAAGCAGGAGTTTATCAATCAGATCATCATGTAAAAACTTCAATCTAAGCTGCCTATCATACAATAACTAGTTTATTATATCTTTGAGCAAGTAAATGATAAACTAAGTTCTAAAGACTCGATATTGTGGGCTTTTTTTTTTTTTTTATGACCTGATTTAAAACAATCCTGACGGTTTGAACATTGTAATGTAACCTGATAGACCTGTACCTTACAGGATTCTGTTTGGTGGAAGGTTTGGGGTCCTAAGATTTCTGTACCATAAACCAACCTTTTTATAACTAGTGTTTTACTTGGGGCTTGTACTCTGCACAAACTTCGAAAATGTGGTCTCTGGGGTTGGCATTGATGTTACTGAGGATGGGCACCCCGTAAGGGGTAGGAGAACCACGTGCACAGTAAAAGTATTGTTTCCTAAATAGAAGTGGGTGATTCAGTGTTTTTAGGTAGTTAGTGCTGACCTATAGATATAGGGATGGCTCCAAAAAATGTAGCACAAAAGTCCACAGGGCTAGACAAGATGTGGAAATCATCCTCTGTTCGGTCCCGACAGTCGGCAAAAAATAAAGAGGAGGGGGTATGGGAGAATGGCTCCAGGTTCTTGGTTCTTCAGAATGATGACCCTATGCAGGGGAACACCCCCATTCTGTCAGAAATTTTTGAATCAGTCCGAGAAACCAAACAGGTGCCCCTGCTCCCCTTGCCCGGACTTACCTCTCCTGACTCCTGCTCAGCTCCAGTCTCAATTAGGCTGTGATCCTGCTCTGACTGGGCCGTGCGCATGTACCTGCTCACTCGGGCGCTCGCGCTGGCTCTTTAGGAATTAAAGGGCCAGTGTCCCTCTAATTGGCGCTAGCTAATGCGGCACCTCCCTTCACTCTCTGCTGGATCTTCAAGTCATTCCACTGAAGAGAAAGCCTCCTGTGCATTTACAGACGCCTCTCTGTTTCCCATGTTCCTGTGGTATTCCCATGGCCCAGTGTTCCTGTGTTCCTGTGGCGGTCCTGTACTCCTGTGACGGTCCTGTATTCCTATGGTGGTCCTGTATCCCAGTGGCCATCACAAGGTCCTGCCATCCCAAGGTCCTGCCATCCCAAGGTCATGCCTTCCCGAGGTCCTGCCTTCCCTTGTCCCGTTTCCTGCTTCTATACTCTGGCTGCCACAGCGGGCCTAGTCGCACCGTGGAACAACCCGTGGCAACAAGACCATCTTGCATTGCGAAGAACAGGGGTCACTTAGACTCCGGTCCCAGGTTGCGGCTAGTACCATCATCCCCCGTGGTGGTCGAGGGAGTCCACAGACTCTAGCCCAAAGAGACTCTCCCACACCCCTGTGTGTGACAAGTGCTCAGATGGGTGGAGTGAGAGCAGACATAACAATTATCAGATATGAATAAGAGACTTTTTCTGAATAAGTTGAGACAGGAATGCAAGGAGACAGGCCCCTTTTAACCAGGTGTTGAGAGAAATGAAAGATGTAAGGAAGGAGTTTACAGACCTGAAAATAGCTAACAAGGTCTTGAAAGACAGATTTAGTGGTCTAGAAAATAGATCTAGAAGGTCCAACATAAGGATTGTGGCTTTTCCAGAAAGCGGGGAGAGTAAGGACATTTCTTTGGAAATTCAAAAGTGGCTGAGGATATTTTTGGCCTTGAAGGTTTTTCAACATTTTACGGAGTTGAGCGGACTCACAGGGTCCCATTTAAAAACCCTCCACAGGGGGTAAGATCTAGAGCCATTTTTGTAAAACTGTTAAGTTCCCAGGATAGGGATTTTATCCTGCGGAATTGCAGGGGAAAGGACCCAATCCTGGTAAACAGGCAAAAAGTTTTCATTTCTCAAGAGACACACAAAAAGCAAGAATGAGTTTCATAGGAGTGAAAAGGAGGCTTTTGGAAGCAAAAATGCAATGCTCACTTCTTTTTCCCACAAGATTAAGTGTCATTCATCAAAATAAAACTTGGCTTTTTGATAGCCCGGAGGAGGCATCAGAATGGCTCATAAGAGAAGGTTCCTAATGGTAACTAAGCACTTTAAAGAAGGTGTTTGGTTTGATGTGTTTTCAATTTTTATGTCTAAGTTGTAGGCGGGGGGGGGGGACTGTAGGGGATGCGGGACAACGCAGGAGGAAAGAAGAGATCTACGGAGGATGACTACTGTAGATCAAGGAGGGGAAGGGAGAGGGGTGGTACGGACGGGGGAGGGCTCTTTTTGTTCTCTAGATGTGTTTACAATAAGGAACGTTTGCGGACTCACCTAACACATAATTGGTTAGGAAAAAAGGGGTTGGGGAAAGAGTTCCCTTGTAGGTAAGTTTTCTGCAAGGGGGGTATCATTATTATCCATTTAACATAACTTTAAGTGTGAGTAACAATTGAAAGGAAGGGAAATATTTTTTTTATGTGGTGTGGTAACCGACAGAAAATTTTGTTAGTATATGTATTATTCCCAACTTTCTCTATTAGTGTTTTCGGTGAGCGTGCTAAAATTGGGAGGGTACGTAATGGTACCTATATCAATAATAGGGGACCTGAATGCAGTCTCAATGTTGGTTTGGATTTATGAGCCTGAAGGGAAAGGTGGGAGAATCCTAAGGGATAGGGAATTTAAAGTTCAATTTTTTGTGAAGAAAATTGGTTTAGTTATGTATGGCACACAAAATTGGCACAAAAAAGCTTTTTCGTACCTGAGTAAAAATACATAAGATACTAAACCATTAGATCACTGTTTGTAAGCCAACCTTTAATGTCTAATATTTACAAAATGCAATATGAACCAATACAGTTGCAGACTATGACTGGGTTGTAGTACTAATGGGGTCAGAGGAGAGGATAAAAAATTCAAGCTAATCCACAATGGCTCTCAAAAACTGGAGACTCCAGATGTGAGGACGTGGATAATGAGTCTGGCTGTAAACTATAGAACAGCGGACAGCTTGAGCACTGGGACACACTAAAAGGATTGAAAGGTATGTTTAACCCCTTAATGAACACCGATCGGCTTTTTACGCGGTCATAAGGGTACTTCTGATGCGACTCTACCGATGTGAGTTGCTATGGCGGCGTCGCAGTAGAGAAAACTGATCTGGGTGTTTAAACTAACGCCGCGAGCGACACGAGTCGGGTACACGTGGGGACCCACTGTAGTTTACCGGGAAGACCCTCCTATGACCCAGGTTCGGCCAGGTCCAGGCTCACTTCTCGCCGTTCTGCCGTCCTGGCGGACCGGCGTGACTGAGCATTGCGCCGATGTCAGTACTAACACTGTACATGCAATACAAGTGTATTGTCAGTTGTAAGGGCTTGAAACAAGCGATCGATGATCGCTTGTCAACCTAGAAGGATGGAAATGTAAAAAAAGTAAAAAAAAAAAAAAGATTAAATCATTTTATAATATAATTAAATAATATAAAAATAAAAGTCCCATAATCTCCCAGTTACACATATAATGCAAATATAAAGTATATATAAAACACAAAAACACAAACAAAAGTACATATTGGTATGATGTTGTCCGTATATCTGTACAATAAATCAAAACCAAATTGAACACGCTCGGAACGACAAAAAAAAAAACAGAAAAACTTCCGAAGTATACCATTTTTCATCAAACACCATCACAAAAAATGGTCTAAAAAGTGATAAAAAAAAGCAGTTCCCTAATATGAACGACTTAATAGAAAAAATCTTTACGCAAAAAATAAGCCTCAACCAGATCTGACAAACAGAAAAATACAAAAGTTATGGCCCTGAAAAGTTGTCAATAGTAAAAAACAATGCATTTTCCAATTTGGTTTGTCAGTTAAAATTGAGCAAAGATAAGAAAAAACTATATAAATAGATCACCGCAATCGTAGTGAACAGAGCTAAAGATAAAATATTATTTTTACATTACGGTGAGATGGGGGAAAAAAACTCTAATCAAAAATAAAAATGATTATTTTGTTGTTGTCCCCTTGAATAGTAATAAATCTCATGAATAAGCTATAGACCCCCAAAATGAATTATCTATACATTGTATCGCATCCCGTAAATAAAAGTCATATTTTAATTACAAAAAAAATGTTAATTTATAGCTTGTACAAGTGACAAACAAGTCTGCTGTGAAAGGAGCCTCCATTCATTCTATACTGGCCATGCGCCCATACAGGAGTTAACACCAAGTATGGGGTATACATACAGTTGGGGAATAAACGTTTTGCAGGGCATTTTCATCATTTATTTATTATGAAACTGTCAGTTTTGGCCTAAAGTAATGTATTTTCTAAAAATATTGAAAAGTTTCTAAATCGCACAGTCCATATTGTTTTAAACCCATGTGAAACAATTAAAAGGTTAATAGACTCAACTAGAAGTTGTTTTCATATCGATGGGGGTGACATTTTATAGTGGGGTTAATTATGGGTTTTACTATTATTTAATTTCAAAGTCACTTAAAGTTGGTAGTTTTCGAAACTTGATCCTGGTCTGAGAAAATGACTCAACAACCAGGAACTTAAATATTCAAAAAGCATATTTTGGAAATGAAGAATTTTTACAAACTTTTGCCAAATTTTCAGAACGAAATGCAAAAACTTATCACTTAAATTTTAACTAACATGAAGAATACAAGTTGTCACGAGAAAACTCTCAAAATTCACCTGGATATATTAAAGCGTTCCGGAAGTTATAACCAATTATGTGAGAACATGTCAGATTTGACAATCAAGTCTGGTCATTGAGCTGAAAACTAGTGTCGGTGATAAGGGGTTAAAAAAGGGAATAGTAGAAGCTAAAAGAAATTTAATTATAAAGAAAAACAGCTTCAACAGAAGTATAAGATGGGAAATAGCGGGTGGAGGAATCAACCAAGTGAGAGTAGAGCGGTAAATTACTGGTGGAGCGAAAACAAATATGTGGATTTCTGGCAGGGAAGGCACAACGTAAATGTTTGTCAGAGCGAGACAAGTTTTGTGGAAATGAATTTATTCCTTATTGAGAGGCTATTAGGGATAGAATACAGGTTGGGACAGATGCCACTATCAAAGTCTGGACAGTAGTTCTCATTAAAATGATTTTTCGACCCCAAAGTTCTGTGTTGTAGTTTTGCAAGCCCAGCATGGTATTAAGAGTCTCATTTTAAGGTTATAGATGAATAAGATAAAAAGTTCAGATAAGTTATTATATCATCCATTGGATGATTTACGGCGGATGGCAATACCATTTTTTCGTGGTTAATTCATAGCTGCAAAATGACTAGATTGATAAAAAGGGAAGAAATCCGACACTTAAAATTGTCTTAAAGCCACAAAGGGACAATGAGCTAAATTTTTGAAATGCTTTGAGAGTGGCGATTTGAGCACTACTGATTTAAGCCGGGGAATTTCTAAACTCCTATGGAAAGGATGGAATTTTTTAAAAAGATATTGGGCGTTCGATGGCTTTCGCGTTAATTATAGCATCCCTGAATTGATAGAGATGTCAGACTAAAGTATTGGGAAAAACTTGGGTTAAGTATGTATTCACAATTTATATAAGGAGGAAAGCTTTAAATCTTTTGAGTACTTTGTTAATGTACATCATCTTGGAAGGGGGATTTTTTGGATATGGTCGAGTAGTGCACCTTTAGGGATTATAGGAAAAGAAAAGGCTTGTTTGAGAGTAGTAACACAGTTGATTCTATGATATATAAGACTTTGTTAGGTGTATGGGGATTGGGTATTAGACATAAAGCACAAGATGGAAGAATGTAGTAGCAGGAGAAGTTAAGTTTGCAAGTATGGTATAGAGCATATAGAAATATCCGATACTGTTCCTTGCAGGGAATCACAATTAATAACATAGAATTTTGTATATGATTTATTTTTCACAGACACACTTATATAAAAGAAGTTGAGAGGGGACAATAGATACTTGAGATGCGGTGGGGAAGGGGCAAACTTTTGCCACATAATTTGGTTTGCACATGATTGGTGATTTGGACAGCAGATTTTTGCTTATATTCAAATTTAATAGGTACTGGATGGGGTGGGGTTGGGTTTTGGGGGTAAGGGATAAGTTGTTTTATAAACGGCGATATAAAAAGTATGCAAAAAGGTGTGCTCCGGTTTTATTTGTATTTTACCGATGTTAATAAAGATTGTTAAATGGAGATTCAAAAAAATACCCACTTATTTATTGGAAAGTGCAACATGAAAATCAAGCAGTATTATTTTAATTACTCTGCACCAGTACTACAAAACTCTTTGAATGGAGTTGGAAAATTTGGATTATCACATGTCCATACTCATCTCTCACCCTCGTGTCAGGCACCAAAAAATGTGTTGTGGGTGGAGGGAATCATTCTATTAAGGCTGAAAAATTGGTACCATAGCATACCCATACAATGTCTTGGCATAACATTTGATTGCATAAGATTCTTTTTGCCTTACCAAGAAACAAAGGGACTGCTAATGAACTTAAAGGAAACTACCACTTAAAAATGGTAGTTCTAACCCACAAAATACACGGACTGCGCAGGCATATTTCATTAATTAAAGAAACCCCGATTGCTTTATTAAAGTGTTTTCTACCTTAATTACAACCCTTGGTGCACCAATTACGGCTTGGCTCACATGTGCAGACGCCCTGCGTGTCGGGGCGCGGGACGCACATGGGTGACGGCCTTTCGGGCACACTTGCGATGCGCGAATTTCTTCGCACGGAACGGCCCTGCACACGATAGATTCACTTCGTTGATAAAGATATCAGGGCGATTGAAAGCATTATTCCGTATAATAATTAATAATAATGATAAGAAATAGATAATGCTTTTGGCATCGATGCGAGGGAATGATAGCAAGTCGTTGAAGAAAAAAGGGTGTTCATGTCTCCAGGCAAACCTGGATCAACAAAACATAACAAAAAGGTTTATTGCTCCCAGAAAGAACATCTAGGCCCCTCTGTGAACAATGTACAAATATGAGCCATCAAAACACCTAGGGCGGAGAATCGCCGCTCACACAGCAAAGAATTCCTGTCTATGGTTAGTAGAACTGCCTCTCTCATAGGTGTATAGAGGATGCCTCCTTGGTCATGGGTGAGAGCCTTGCATATAAAAAGAGTCATTGGAAAATCCTTGGTTAACTGCCTGATTTGAAGGTATTTGTACATGTAATGGAGTCTCCCTTAGGCATATTTTGTCTAAACTGAAATAAGTCCATAGTTTCTAAAACTGTCATTGTATCTGTACCACCCTTTCCCTTTATAAGCTTGGTTGTTCTCCTCAGCACCGTCTTCCAGTTATTTTATTTCTGTTATGCCCACAAAACTGTAACCAATATTTCATGTGTGGTCTGCTGACAGGATTTGTAACAGGACATAACTATGTCCTGATAATGAGAAATGTATGCCTCTGTTGATACATCCCATAATTATTTTGCTTTAGCAGCAGACTAGAGATTGAGCGAACATACTTCGTACGAGCTGATGCGCGTCGGCATTAGCGTACTCGAAACTGCTAGTGCTCGGACGAATAACTTTGCCGCCGAGAAAATGGCCAGCTCCGCCGTTTGCTTTTTGGCGGCCGAAACAGGAGCCATCACAAGCCAGGAGACTCTGCACTCCACCAGCAATGACGTGGTACCCGGACACGTCGAAAGCAGGGTTGGCTGCCAGGATAGGTGACCCTGGGATTAGGACTAGCCGATGCCCGCGTGCTCGGATCATTCTGTTGTCTGGATGCCGCTAGGGCGAGAGAGCTTGATGCTGGTAAAGGGAAAGCGTTAGGTGTTCATTGGAATAGGTTAGGCAGGAGTGATTCACCAAGAAACCAACAGCCCTCTTGGGTACAATAACGTATACTTTTTTTTTTTTTTTGCTGTGGCTGGCTAATGGCACTAGTAGTGCAGCTAGTACCATATTGTGAGGACTTTGCAGGGGACTTGCTACGTTGTGGTTTAGCTCTTAGTGACACCACATATGCCACCTCAAACACAAGTGGGAAAATTATTAGGGTTTTGATTTCAATTAGGCACAGTCTGACATTTACTTTTTATTTACGTTATTCTTTTAAGACTCCCAGTGTAATCTCACTGGCCATAGCAGTGTGCTTTCATACTTGGGCTAGAAAATAGACATAGGAGAATCAAACGGTTACTTACCACTTACAGAAGTAGCGTTTATATATATTTTGATTTCTGGTTGAATCTGCTGGTGGCTGTACTTGCGCAGTGATATACTAGCAAATGGTGGGCAATTTGTAGTGAGACTTGCCGGGACCGCTGTGTTTTGCGACTTAGTGACGCACATATCCATCGCAAAGGACCGAAGTGGGAAAATTTATTAGGGGTTTGGATTTCAATTAGGCACAGTTGCCATTCCTGTTTTATTACGTTTATTTTTAATAAAATCAGCGTTCATCTCATCTGCATAGCAGTGTGCTTTCCATACTTGGCTAGAAAATAGCCATTGGAGAATCCAAACGCCTCTTACTTACGCCTACAGTTGTGTTTATATATATTGATTCTGGTGACTCTGCTGGTGATTGTAACTTGATTGCAGTGCATCTCACTAGCAATGGTGAGCAATTTGTAGTGAGGCCTTGACGACCATGTGTTTAGCGATTAGTAGTGACGCACATATCCATCGCAAAGACGAAAGTGGGAAAATTTATTAGGGTGGATTTTCAATTAGGCACAGTCTGCCATTTCCTTTTTATTTTACGATTATTTTTTTAATAAAATCAGGCGTCATCTCAATGGCTAGCAGTGTGTCATACGTGGCTTAGAAGATAGCCATAGGAGAATCCAAAACGGTTACTTCCGCCACAGTAGCGGTACTAGTTGATTTCTGGTTGATCTGCTGGTGGCTGTCCTTGCTGCGTGCATCTACTAGCAAAATTGTGAGCAATGGTATGAGACTTGCGACGCTGGGTTGCGCGTAGGAGTAACGCACATATCCAGCGCAAAGGACCGAACAGTGGGAAATTTATGAGGCTTGGATTTTCAATTAGGACAGTCTGCCATTTCCTTGTTATTTTACGTTTATTTGAATAATCAAGCGTCATCTATCTGGCAAGCAGTGTGCGTTCATACTTGGCTAGAAAATAGCCATAGCAATAGGATAGGCATCGTTTTTGGTTTTAAAAAAACTAAAAAAAACACACAAAAAAACAAAAAAAAACAAAAAAAAGTTTAAAAAAAAAGTAACGTTATAACTCTGATTTTCAAAATGTTGAACCGAGGCTAGGGGGAGAGGACGGGGCGGGGCCGTGGGGCGTCAACTATGCAGGGGGTCAGAGGCCGTGGGTCGCTGGAGCGGGGTGAGACACCACATGCTTATGAGGGAGCAGGGGAACGCCGCAGAGCTTACACTCCCTAGGTTATGTCTGAAGTTACTGGGACTGTGGTAGGGTAGGCATGTTGAGGCCAGAACAGGTGCGAAACAGGTGAGTCGTGGGATTGCGACAATGCATTCGAGCACATTGTCCACCAGTCAGTCTTACCACGCAGTTCCACCCATGTCACCGAAATCGGCACTCCTCCATGCTCCTGCACCTCAGCCTCTCCCCGACCAGTCTGCCCCCCTCCCAGGAAAATTTGGGCATTTGAACCGGCATAACTCTGAGGAACTGTTTCTGGACCCTTCCACAGTCACAAAACCACTTGTCCGGTTGTTGCTGAGAAATTTTCCGGATGCCCAGGGTTTCCACCAGCGCAGTTGAGGGTGATGATGACCTCTTTGACGAGGGAAAAGAAGGTGTAAAAGAGGGCGACGATGGGAGACACGGTTGTCGACAGTGGGGAAGTGTGTCAGGAGGGAAGTCGGGGGGGAGCAGGACTGAGGGATCGGAGGATTGCTGAGGTGACAGACCCAAGCTGCTGGGTTGATAGGCCGGGTGGTGAAAACACAGTGCTTCTGAGACGAGGAGAGTGCCTCGACCAGAACAGGTTGGCAAGAGGGCAGCAGTGGTGGGCCAGACGGAGAGGCCAGGGCCCAGAAGCGGGCTGCATCAGCGCCCAATGTGTCAACTAGGAAGATCCCGTGGCGAGGCTCCTGCGGCGAGGGGCTAGATTTCAGAAGTATTGAGGTTCTTTAAGGAAACACCGGATGGACGGACGGGACTGTGGTGTGCAACATTTGCAAACCAGGATCAGCAGGGGTTTCCACACACTAATAGATTAAATACACAGTATGCGCAGGGATATGAATGCGTAAAACACCCACTCAGTGGCAACAAGCCCGTTCCACCTACGGCAGTGCACACCACTGTCGCTTCCCGGTCAGCTGATAGTCAGCACTGCCCAGAACCCTGCCACAAAAACCCCATCGTCGCCTCCACATCCTCCACAGCATCCCCCAGCGTTCAGCTCTCCATAACCCCAGACGCGGAGCGGAAACGCAAATATAGTGCAACCCACCCGCACGCCCAAAGCCTTAATGTCCAGCATCTCCAGATTGCTTAGCCTGGAGATGCTGCCCTATAGGCTAGTAGGACCGAGGCCTTTCGTACACCTCATGGCGGGCGGCCCAGCCTCGGTATTCGGTCCCAAAGCGCCAATACTTTTCCCGGTGTGCCGTCCCCGCCATGCACCAGCACGGTATCAGACAACATCATCCGTGCCCTGACAACGACGTTCTGACAAGGGTCCACCTGACCACGGGACAGGTGGACGAGTGATAGCCGGGCAGGGCCGCTATATTCGATGACGGCAACATTGGGTAAATTGGTGGAAGGCTGGGACCGAGAGTCGGACCTGCGGCTGGTCATTTGACTGCCGAGCCGAAGGATTGAGGAGGCCTACCTCGGCTCAGGGTTTCAGGCAGTACTATGCCTACTCCTCCACCCAATACCTCCTCCACCTCATCCTCCGAGGAGTACCATCCGTGGGAATGGCACGCCATCAGTCGGTAGCTCTAGGAAAGCAGCAGCCGCTGCTAAGCGACCAGGCAGGCGGTGCTCAAACTTGCTGAGCCTAGGCGATAAAGGCCACACGCCCAAGAAAATATTACAGGGCATCACGGCACAGATGATCTGTGGCTGGCACCGTGACCTGGAAGCCAGGCATTGGTTGTGTGGTGACAACGGCCGTAACCTGGTGGCCGGACTTGACCGGCAGACTGACACATGTGGCCGGCCCTTGGGCCCATGTGTTAAATATGGATATTCAGCGTTTCATCAAGAAATACCCCATCTGTCTGATTGCTACGAAGGTGCGCCGCATCTGTGCGCATTTCAGGAAAGTCCAGCACAGATGCTGCCACTCCAGGGCAGCGCAGCCGCCCGGCCTCCAACTGCCCGCTCACCGACTGTTGTAGGGGACGTGCCCACGAGGGGGTGGAATTCAACCACTGACCATGTTATCCAGCGTTACCAGCAGCGCCGAGCGAGTGTAGAATGCCAGATGTCAACTTACACCAGAAACTGGTAGTCAGGTCAGTCAGCTTACCTCAAAGTCTACATTGAGGAGTGGAAGTGGATGTCTTGATATCTGTCAGGTGGGGCGAGTAACGTTGAGGAGTCAACACAGATGGTCAGTGGCGATGCCGCCCCATCTCAAGCCTCACATCCCGCGGCTTGGGCAAGTTTGAAAAAACTCTCTTGAATTCGCATAAGTCGGAAGATTTGCGTCGTTCACAAAGGAGGGGGAAGAAGATTTTCCCTTTTGATAGCAAAGCACCCTTAGGTATGTTTCTCAGCGCATACGGAGGGGTGGAGGGTGGAGGAGGCTGAGGAGGAAGAGGAGGAGGAATTGTTGCGGGAACAAGAGGGGACCATTGTTTGCGTCCTTCACTGTTCAGTGTGTATGGGGCAGGAAGAAGAGGAGTTGGAGGAGTTGGATGAGGAGGAGACTAGACGTCAGGCCAGTGAGGGGAGTGAATTCTACGCTTAGTACTCTGGCGCATATGGCAGATTCATGATAGGCTGCCTATCCGTGACCATCGCGTTCAAAGGGAATTTATTTCCAGCACCGACCGATTATGGGGTGACTCTCCTTGGAACCCACGGGTTACACGCAAAAGTCTGTCCAATCTCAATCCAGGATGAGGAAAAGGGAGTGTGGGGAATGCTGAATACCAGCAGGCCCTGGTTCAAAGCTGGAAACAGTATTTCCCATTCTGACAGGGTAGCGGCAGAGTGCGTAGTTCTGCGGGACAAGTAGCGAGGGAAGAGGTAGGCGAGCAGGCAGCTTGTCCCAGCACTGGCAAGTTACGCTTACAAGGATTTGCAAGCTTTTGCACCCCCCAGCACAGGGCCACTGTCAACGTCCCAGTCTTCGGCCAGAGGTAGGGCTTTCTTTACAGAAGTGGTGTGAGGGGAGTACGTAGCTGACCATACCATCGTCCTAAATGATCACACAGCTTCCTACAACTAGGGTTTTCAAAGTGGACATGTGGCACGAAAGGCGCGTACGACATTGGAGGTTCTGCCTGCCCTGCCGCTTAGCCGGTCTTGTCCAGAGCGGGTTTTCAGATGAGAGCTGGTGGCATCATCACCGATATAAACGTACACGCCTGTAGAATGACAGACGGCTACAGGGCTGACGCTTATTAAGAGGAATAAAGCCTGGGATTTTCTCATAAGTTCCAATTCTCCACCAGGAAGGAAGTTCAACCTGAATAATTTTGTTTATCCTCCTCCTCCTCCTCATTTCCTGCCTTCTCCTCCTTTTGTACAGTAAAGCAGAGGAAAAAATGGCGTTTTTTTTTGACAGGGCCAGCTGGCTATGCTATAGTCATCTTTATGCATTGAATTTTTCTGGAGGGCCACCGACCCGGGGTGGTCTTCTGTTTTAAACAATTTTTGGGAGTGCTCACATACAGGCACTCAATCTATTCAATTTTCTGGAGGGCCACCCTACCGCTCCTCTGGTTTGAAAACTTTTTGGACTGACACATACAGGGCACTAAATCTATTTCATTGTTCGGGAGGGCCACCTACTGCTCCTCTGGTTTGAAAACTTTTTTGGACTGCCACAACAGGCACTCAATCTATTCAATTTTTCTGGAGGGCCACCTACATTGCTCCTCTGTTGAAAAATTTTTTGGACTGCCCAATACAGGCACTCAAGCTATTCCATTTTTCTGGAGGGCCACCTACCTGTCCTCTGGTTTGAAAAACTTTTTTGGACTGCCACATTACAGCACCAACATTCAATTTTTCTGGAGGGCCGCCTTACCTGCTTCTATGGTTTGAAAAGTTTTTTGGACTGCCACATACAGGCACTCATATCTATCAATTTTTCTGGAGGGCCACCTACCTGCTCTCTGGTTGAAAACTTTTTGGGACTGCCACATTACAGGCACTCAATCTATTCCATTTGTATGGAGGGCCACTACCTGCTACTAGGGTTGTTTGAAAACTTTTGACTGCAACAACAGGACTATCCAAATTAAAATTGTCTCCATAGCAGCCTCACACGTTATCTCAATGCTACCTCCAAAAGTCGTCGCATATATGCTGGCCTCCATACATCGTCCTTTATCAAACGAGGTGTGTCGGCCCAGAAATTGGGTTGTTTCATGGATTCACCCAGCTGTGTTATCACAAGTATAAGGCAAACTTGTATCATTTCCATATTATGTCAGCGGATTCTGGCGCTTTCTGGTTACATTCCCCTCACCCGCCATATCCTAAACATTATAAGAACGGTACTCACTGTCTTATGCAAAAGGTTCTTAGAAGTGCGGTGGGGAGTAGCCTAGAGACACGGGCTTTGGATTGGCGAGGAGCTCGTCTCTGGCAGCGGAGCGCCAGCTCCTGCCAAGATCCAAGAACATAGGTTTTAACTGCCGCACCTTTAATCTACTATAGGTCACTGCCTCAATACATGGTCCCCTTATCAAACGAGCTGGGTCAGGCAGAATTTTTGGACGTTGTTTCTTGGTTCCATGTAACTTTGGTCGTCGCCACCCTGCTGTGTAATCCACTAAAAATATACTGGAAACTTTTTATCAATGGACCGATATTATTGGAGCGCTTCTTGCTTCCACCTCCTTGGTTCCTCTCTGCACCAATTGTTTGAGCCTGAGTCCATTGTGGGTATGTCGCCATGCCACTCTCTAGCCTGCGCTGCTGCCGCATGCCTCTGCATGCCGTCCCTATAGTGTCAGGGTCAATTATTGGATGTTTTACATGTATCTAGATTCCTTCTGGTCACTCTGTCGGCCATGTGTTGCCCCTAGTTTTTGGCATACATGTGGATTTAAGCAGCATCAGAAGCATCCATTGCATTGATTGCCCCCTGCTGTTTCCTTCCATTCCGTGGGGTTTCAATCCTTCTGAGGTTCCCAGGTGTTTGGCCAAGCTTCCCTGTTGCAGAGCCTTGGTCCATTGAAAAATGCATCGAGGATCCATTGACTTCAATGGGGCTCGTTTTCGAGACGAGGCACTCGAGACACTCGGAAAGTCGTCTCGAAACCAGTACCCGAGCCATTTTAGTGCTCGCTCATCTCTACAGGCAGACACCTGACTCGATACTAAAATTAAGTGTATAATCCATAAAAACCTCCAAGTCTTTTTATACATCACAGTTTAACAAGAAATTCCCATTTTAAAACATAACTATACATTTTGTTTTGCTCCAAACTCAGTTGCAATTACCCTACAGAGTATTTTAAGAATGAAACATAGGAAAGATACATGGCAATTCGGTTGAACTCTAATCTTCCCATTTTGAAAGTGGTGAGTTTATCTAAAGATTACTATATAAGAATTTGTTGATTCCCGCTTAAGGGATAGTTGACCCGTTTATTTCCTGAGGCTTTCCACTTCCTTTGACGGAGGTGATTGGGGCTGGAAAAAATCAAATCTGTAAAACCCATGTGAAAGTGATGGAATGCCTTCATGGTTACAGTGCTCAAAGTGCAGGATCCCACCAAAGGACCATTCAAAAAAAGGTTCAAATAATATTTGAAATTCCATCACAACATTTGTTGTTTGTGTGGAAATCATGTTTCAAACAAGTCATATACTCATATTTACTAATCAAAACATTTGTAATAAAATTGAACCATTGTTCTTAAAAATATCGACTGCTGGTTGTACAATCACAAATAGCATTATGTACTTTCAGTTTTTTATATCTGAATGCATAATATCTTTATGTTCAGCACAAAAGTACACATTTTCATTGTCTCCAAAGGTTTCTTTTTTTGTCTATAGCCCAGCTCGGCGATGGGTACAGAACTCATAAGTTGCCCAAATCTATGGATATGTGTAGTGTATTGCACCATCTGTGGGTTGCTTAAATATGCCCTTAATATTGCCAGAACCCATGAATTATATGTAAATCAGTTACAGAAACCTGGACTCCAAGAAGCTCTGAGAAAATGTTATTATGATGCAGAACATTTTAGAAACATTTTTCCACCTTGGCTTTGAAAAGAAACGAGTGCCACGACCTGGAGAGTGTGCAGAGTCTATGGCCAATAAAAGGAGTCAATTAAAAATAATTATTTTAAGGGGCAAATTCTTCATTTGGCACAATAGAACAAATAAATCAAGCATCTGTAGGACATTCGAATTGGGCAATAAATATTAGTAGATACTAGGTGGTCAATATCTAGATCATTATTAACATTACGGTTTAATGTTTTTAATACCGTGTACCTCTACTGATGTGTAGTATCATAACAGTATCCTGTGTGAAGTAAAAAAAAGCGCAAAAACACAAAGTTTGTATTACATTAGATCTATATGATGAAGAAAAAAAACAAATGCCAGATGAAATAAAACCACCTTTCTTAGGAAGAGCTATGAAAAATGTTTAAAATGAACATTCTATCCAACACGGAAGAAATTTATGTACACTCACGGCCCACTTATTAGGTACCCCCTGTCCAGATGCTCGTTAAACACCTTAATTTTAATCAGCCAATTCAGCATGGACGGCAATCAGGGCAGGAAGGCATGTTAGACATGGTCAAGACAATCTCCTGACAGTTCAAACCGGGCATCACAGTAGGGGAAGAAAGAAAGGGGATTGAGTGCTGAAACGTGGCATGGTTGTTGTTGGTGCCAAAAAGGGCTGTCTGGAGTATTTCAGAAAAACTGCTGATCTCACTGGGATTTTCACGCACACAACCAATTCTATAGGGTTTACAGAGAATGGTTGCGGAAAAAGAAGAAAAAAACATTCCAGTGAGCGGCAGGGTTCTGTGGGGGGGAAAATGCCTTGTTGCTGATGCCAGAGGTCAGAGGTAATGGGCAGATGGTTCAATCTGATAGAAATGGCAACAGTGACTCAAATCGGCACCCGTTACAACCAATGGAAGGCAGAAGAGCATCTTGAACGCACAGTACGTGCGAAATTGAGGAAGGTGGGCTACAGCAGGCAGAAAGGCACACCGGGGGTTGAGTGACACCCTTTCAGCTAAGAAAAGGAAAACTGAGGCACAATTGCACAAGCTCATCGAATTGGACCGTAGAAGGGAAAAACGTGCTGGTTGATGAGTCTCGATTTCTGCTGCAAACATTTGGATGGTAGGGTCAGGAATTGGCGTCAACAACAGGAAAGCATGCGATCCATTCCTGCCTTGTATCAAACGGTTAGGCTGGGTGGGGTCGGTGTCATGTGTGGGGAATATTTCTTGGCAATCGTTGGCCCCTTGCGGTAAAAGTTAGCATCGTTGTTTTAGCAACGCCAAAAGCCTACCTGAGTATTGTGATGACCATGTCCATCCTTTATGACCACAATGTACCCAAACATCTGATGGCTACTTCAGCAGGATAAGCACCATGTCATAAAGATGGAATAATATCAGACTGGTTTCATTGACAGGACAATGAGTTCACGGTACTCAGAAATGGCATCCACAGTCACCAGATCTCAATCCATACAGCATCTTTGGGATGTGGTGGAATCGGGAGAATTCGCTATCATGGATGTGCAGCGACCAAAATCTGCGGGCAGGCAAACTGCTGTGTGCCATCATGTCAAGATGGACCCAAAATTCTCTGAGAATGCTTTCAAGACCTTGTTTGAATCTATGCCACGAAGAATTGAAGGCAAGTTCTGAAGGCAAAGGGGGTCCAACCAGTTCCTACTAGCATGGGGGTACCTAATAAAGTGGCCGGGAGTGGAATTATCCATGCACATAGCCCCCACTTCTCAAGTGCTACCCATGCCGATAGGCAGCTGCTCCCCTGGTGATAATCTCTCTCCGCACATGTGGATTCCGTACTGACTTTGGAAAGTTTTCAGTGCTCCAGAAAGCCAAGTCTGTTCAGTTCGCAGGATTCCCCAAAGAATCTCAGCCAAGAAGGAGGGGGAGCCCTCAAACTACCGGGAAACCATCAGTTGTTCAAAGACTCACTATTGCAGCAGGAGGGAAGGTGCTTGTCCCCACAAAAGACCCCACACAAGTGAGGGCAGTGCTTCCAGAATCCATGGAGGGGCAAAAAATAAGAACTCAAGTGTGAAAGATTAAGGCAACAACGCCATGCACATAAGCCCATTTGCTCCAAAGCACCCATTACCTTTGCCTGATTTTGATGTGAACACTTTAAAAGGGGCACCCCAATCCAAACATTTTCTTGCCTCTCCTCACCACCAAAGGCTTCACATGGGAACATTTAGGCTTACTTATCGCAAAAAAGCCTGACCAGAAGATTGGGGGCAGGTGTGGATGGAGGTTTGCCACCTTACAAGACAGAGTCGACAGTTGAAAGTTACCACAAACTGTCATGACGCTTGCAGGTGGCATTCTGATGGCACCTAGAATATTAGCAAGTGTCTTTGGGGTCCAAAAAAGGGATGACCTTGATGAAAATAGCAAAACAGGAGGACATTAAATGAGGAAGACATGAAGCCATGCAAGCATATGGACCTGCTGCCCTTCTAATTAACAGTAACACTTCAATATGACCTGAGTGTGAGGACGTTGGCCCCCCCACCTTGTTCAAATCAAAAAAAATGTGTCAACGTTTGTGCTACGGTGTGCTCGTTTGTGCAGCAAGACGCAATTTGTTTGGTGCCGCATCGTTTTCGAGATTTTAACGAAAGTTTAAGAGGTATCAGAGGGGTTCAAACCAGCCCCCCACAATGCCCAAATCAAACAACAACTGGTGCCGAACAATTCTGCTACGTTTGGCTGGTTTGGCTGTTGCAAATTTTTGTTTGTGCTGCTTTGTTTGAATATATGAACAAAAATTTAAAGTTCTAAAGTTCAACAGCCCCCCCCACATTACCGAATCAAACAAACTGGGTTGTCAAATGTTAGTGCTACGGTTGCGGCAGCAAAAAATTATGTTTGTGCCGCGGTATAATTTTAAGGTATGCAATCATAGTAGATGAAAAAGTAGGGTTGGCCCCCCCCAATATTCATGGTGCAGGTTTTTGATGTGGAGACATAGTTATCATCAAGGCCTAAAATCTGACATTCATATAAGTAAGGTGGTGCTCTGGTTCCAAAAAATGTGGATGAGTTCCCAATATGAAATATCAAAAAACCGGAGAAACGGCAACTCACCAATCTTAGTCCTTTTAAAATGTTGCTTTATTATTGCCATACTCACAAAAATATTCTTAAAAACAGTGAACCAAAATGGCAGGGTAGGGAGCGACACGAACAGGAATCACGGAGAAAACCCAAACAATGACAAGCTGTTCGCGCCGGACAGCGGCTTAATCTGCCGGTGTTAAACACACTTCAAGACAATGGCTTTAAGCTCCTTTAGCTCCTCCTCTTCCTTCCCTTCTAGCTCCTATTGGTGTGTTATGGGACTCTCAATAGTAGACTAAAACTGACAATTGTATAACTTTTTCCTTCAGCAACAACCCATAATCCCTCTGTGTTATCGCTGTCTTAATAGCGTGGTTCGCTTAAAATCTGTGGCTATTTTTCTTGAGCACTTGTCTTGCAGACTCGCGTGAGGCGGGGGGGGAGGGGAGAGTGTGTGGCGGGCCGCCTGCCAGTCCCCAAAGTGGCGCGGCGAGCGGGGTACGATGCCGCCGGCGCCAACCAGGGGGAGGGGGGGGTTGCGCTCGTAACGCCACGTCAGGACGCCGCCACAGGTAGGGTGTCTGTCATGGACATGTCTATTGTTTGAGCCGCTAGGCACTGGGTTGTGCCGGGTAGGTAGTTGCAGCTATTTTTGCGCCTAAAATGTGTAAGTATGGTTCAGATGATGAAGGGGGAAAAAAAAAGGGGGGGAAGGTAGGGGGAGGGGGAGGAGAAAATGGATGGAATGGGAGCTTAGCTTTAGGATTGGTCTAGCCCCACAACATGCAAAAACTGGTAAAATACTGGTAATGTGGTGGTAATTACTATGGGACCGGGACTTAGACAAGGGAGTATATGTTTCTCCATGGTTAGTCCTTCACATGAAATTGTCTCTCAAATGACAGTGCGCAAATGAAGTAAAAAAGAGGAGGTACTATATTGAAAGATATGAAATCAGGTTGTATGGTGTTACGTGTTAATCGCTATAGATGTAGTTAGTAGAAAGACATCATATCGAATCTGTCATTTAAGCCTGCGGGTCCCAGAGCTCTGTCTTTAAGATCCAATCTACCCTTTTTTGCAGGAGTAGGCGTGTCTGTCGCATCTTTTTTTCATAACGGGGATTCGCCTATTCCCCATTATATTTGAGGACTCGTGGTCTGAGTGTGGTCCTTCCTGACCAGGCTCATTAGTTCGGAAGCACATTCCCTGCTTTAGTGATCTAAGATGTTCTATTGAATCGAACGTGCAGTCTCTTATAGGTTTCCCGTAGACCTTTCACATGTTACATGCGAGCTTATAGACCACGAACGAAATCTGTTTTGCATGTGAATCCATTGTCGGACTGTGACCTCCTGTCCTCAGCACTGGACCGTTTTGGTTTTCACGAATGGAGTGCCGTAATTACAACTGCGCAGGGAAGTTGCCTTTTGAGTGTTTTTTCTCTAAACCAATTATCGGTCTTGGGATTGAGCACACTAGTAACTAGTTCAGATTTAATGGTTTTGCTTTCTACGAAACACCGGAACCAGGGACCTCTCATTTGCGATTTCATTGAGCTCTCTGTTGCCTGTTCTATAAATGTTACCAATTAGATCTTATAGCCCTTTTTATATTTCTGCTTGAGGAGTGTAAGAGAATGAAAATGTTGAAATCTTTCTTCCCTGTCTAGCACTTTTCGTGGAGGTGTGTTCCCATGTAGTTTTCGGGTTCTATCTTTCCCACCCTTTGGAAAGCTTCTTCTATCGTGGCTCCGGATATCCTTAGGGATAACCCTTTTTCAAAATTCTCTGAATGGGCTATGAATCCTCTGTCTGTGTATTTGTTATTAATGCGTGAAATTCTCACAAATGGCCGTGAGGTAGGCTTTTTGGAGTATAAATGGGTGGTAGCCTCTGATAAGAAGCAATGCATTTTTTTGCCGTGTTTTTCGAAACACTTTTTGTTTCAATGCCAGACTCTAGCTCCACTGGGACGCCCAGAAATTCTAAGCGTGTCCCCCTATAGTGAAGTAAAAACAGCATATTCATTGTATTATGTATATTAAGATAACTCTACCATGTCTTGGGGAAGAGTTGATCCGATCCGTCCAAACATAAAGACATCATCCACATAGGGTTTTCTTTAACGCGTATGTAGGCTAAGTAGGGATTGTTCTCTGAAATTGTGTACTGGTTCCCGGAATACGGCCAGAAAGAGGTTAGCATAGGTGCAGGAGGGACCGGAGTCCCATACGGTCCCTCTCTATGGCCGTACAAGTCCCATTGTTGCTGAAAGGCATTTATGTGAGGTATAAATCGTAACGCTTTCACATACAAATTGATTTTTAAAACCAGCATTCCTATTGGGCTTAACTATATGCTTCGTATGGCTTGTATTCCTGTGTCATGGGGTAGGTATTCTGGTGTACAGCTTTCAAACATCTGTAGACATTAATTTGGCACCTGACGCCAATTGTAAACATTAACAATGCTTAAGAAATGCTTTGTGTCTTTAATATAAGATGGTATATTCCGCAATGCTGGTGCTTAGTAGCCAGGTCCAACTATGGGATTGTCTCCGTTACCGACCCTATGGCAAAAGCGGACTGCGGGCGCCATGGGGGGGCTTTCTTGTTCTTGTGTATTTTGGAGGACAAAATACCAGTTTGGTTTCTTTGGGGTGAGTGGTAACAATTTTTCTGCTGTTTTTTGGAGAGCATTCTTTCTCAACCTTTCTCCATTAGGAAAAGTCTTATTGGGAAAATATACTTAGAAGTGGGGTCTCTCTGAGTTGCTCAAGGTTTTTTGATCCCTAATAGGTCTTGCGCTTCTTTAAGATAGTATCTTTAGTAAGTAGTACCGTCCCCCCCCCCCTTTATCTGCCTGTTTATTATTAGTTACTCTTCCTCTTAAGGTTTTAAGCAGCCAACTCGGCTTTACTGATGTTAGGTTTATTCTTGTTTGTACAAGAGAGACTTTACTTCTTTTAATAATGTGTTTTAAACAATATCCTATTGTGCTGCAGGTTGTATGTGGATTAAACCTGGACGGAGGCCCCCTATGAAGGGGTGTTGTGGGTGGGGGGGGGAGAAGTCTCTTCTGCTTGGTCAGGTTAAGGAAACATAAGGTACATTATTCTTCTGTTTCTGTTCAATTTTGCTCAATGAAAATCCTAGGGGCTAACTCTGAGGGGGAATGTCTGCTTTTCTGGTGTACCTTTTGACTCTGGCATCTGGAAAAACATTTTTTTCAGTGCTATCTTTCTCGTTGACTTTGAACAAATCGATGTCAAAATCGACGCATGCGAAATTATCTGTTAGACAAAAATTAAGTCCTTTTTGCAATAGGGCTTGGTGCGCCTTTCCAGTTGATTTATGATAAATTGGTAATAGATCGTTTTGGTTTACGTCCATGATACTTTTGTTGTCGCTTTGGGCGTTGTTTCATTAGTTACCTTGGGTCGTTCCTCTCGTTGTACTTCGTCGTTTTTTTGTTGTGCTTTCTCAAAGGGGCGTTGCTCTTAAATTCTGGCATTCGTAGGATGATCCTTCGTCAAATAACTCGATTCTGATAGTAGTCCAGTAGTAATTTCTTCCTGATTCTGGCGATTCCTTTGGGGTAGGTTGATTGTGTCTGTGGGTCTCAGGGTCTCCTCTTGGTCTGTCCAGCTAAAGACCTGTGGTATGTATTCATAGTCTTTTTGTCCAATTGAATTTGTCCTTTTTATTTCTTTATTAAGGCTTTGTGTGGAAACTCGGGATGTTTCTAAGCTTTCATGAATAAGGGCATTCTATCTGCTGGGCGGTCTGTCTTCTACGAAGCTCCAGATTTCTGCATATATCAAAATTAAGCTCTGGCGGCACTGTCTAATATTCCTGACGATTTCGGGTCAGACACCCAGTTTAGAGATTTTTAGCATGTTCATGATGGAACCTATCTTCCCAGGCTTTTTAGGTTATGCATTGTCACTTGAAAATTGGGAAGGTTGGTTTGTATGGGCCTCCTAAACACCTCTTGGACCCTGCCCCAATTATTGCGACTGTATGTTTTAAATTGAGTGATGACCACGTACACAGAGAGCCTGACTTCTTTTCAGCATAATGTTGTTATCTGGAATTCAAGGACTTCTAGTACTATAACTTGAATCTCCTCTGTATCATTTACACTGTGCAAAGAATGGGCCTGAGTCCTCCTCTCCCATGTTTGAGGAAATTTTCTTCGTCTGATTTAGATTTGCCATAAGTCATGGGTCTGATTCACTGATCATTTGTCCTTAGTTAATCTAAGATCCCCGTCTGGAGACGGTGCTCTACCCTGTTGAAGGTATAGAAGGTTCTTGTCGTCAACATGCCAATCATAGTAGGATATGAAAAAGTAGGTGGCGGTGGGCCACTATTCCAGATCGTCAGTTTTGATGTGGAGGACATAGTTAGCATCAAGGCATAAAATCTACATTCAAAAGTGAAGGTGGTGCTCTAGAGTTCCAAAAAATTTGGATGAGTCCAAATAGGAAATATCAAAAAAAAAACAGTAGAAAACGGGCACTCACCACATCTTCTTTCCTTTTAAAAATGTTGCACTTTATTATTGATACTCACAAAAAATTATTAAAAACAGTTGACCAAAGTGGCAGGGATAAGGGAGACACGAAACAGAATCACGAGACAACCAAACACATGACAGCTGTTTCGCGCCGACAGCGCTTCATCTGACCGTTTGTTAACACACTTCAGGGACAATGGGCTTTTAAAGCTCTTAGTCCTCCTTCTTCCCTTCCCTTCTCAGATACTATGGTGTTTGTATGGCTATCAATGTAGACTAAATGACATATGTATAACTTTTTCTTTCAGCAATTACCATAATCCCTCTTGGATCGCTGTTCTTTAAATAGCCGTGGATTCGCTTAAAAATACTGTGCTATTCTGAGCACTTGCTCTCTGCAGACTCGCGTGAGACGGGAGGGGGTTGTGGGGCCGCCCTTGCCATCCCCAAGAGATGGCGGCGGCGCGCGGTGTACGATGCGCCCGGCGCCAAACCAGGGGGAGGGGGGTTGAGCTGTCACGCCCCTAAGGCCACGCCGCCACGGGAGGTGTGTCTGTCATGGAATGTCTATTGTTTTATGACCGCTGGGATCTTGGTTTTGGCCGGTAGGTTAGTGCCAGCTATCTTATCGCGCATAAATGTGTACAGTATGGTTCTAGATGCTGAAGGGGGGAAAAAAAAAAGGGAGAAGGGGGGGAGGACCATGGAATGAATGGGAGCTTTTCGATTTGGTCTAGCCACAACATGCAATCCCTTTCCTTTTACTTTTGTCCCTCCTTCTTTTTCTGTCTTTGTACTCCAACACTGTTCAGTTGCACCCACCCTTCTGTTTGGTGTTATCTTGTGCCTTCCTCGGTCTCTTTGTGTCCATCTTTCTTTTTCTATCGTCCGCTTCCAGTCCATCTCTTTCCCTTCTGTGATACATTTATCGCTTCACACCACATCTTCTGTCTCGTCGTGTCCCCCTCTCCTCCTTTTCCCCCCGTGTTGTTCACCAATCTTTTATTTTTTTTGAGTGACCGCATTTCCGTCCTCTTTTTTTTCCACACCCCCCTCCCTATGCCCCATTTTTTCTTGTGCCCTTCTCGCTCTCGTCCCCCATCCCCCCCCCCCCCCCACCCTTCTCACCCCTCCTTCCGCCCCCATTTTCTTTTCCTTTTACTCCTTTGTGTCTGGGAGAGGGGTACCGATGGGGGGAGGGCTCTTTTTTGTTTCCTAGATGTGTTCTACAATAAGGAACGTTTGCGCACTCACCTAACACATAATATGGTTAGGAAAAAATGGGTTGGGAAAGAGTTCCACTCGTATGGAAGTATTTCTGCAAGGAGGTATCATTATTTATCCATTTAAACATCAACTTTAAGTTGGTGAGTAAACAAATTGATAAGGAAGGGAAATATTTTTTTTTTATGTGGGTGGTTACACGGACAGAAAATTTTGTTAGTATATGTATATATTCCCCCAACTTTCTCTATTAGTGTTTTCGGTGAGCTGCTAAAATTCTGGGAGGGTAAGTAATGTTACCTATTATCAATAATAGGGTACCTGAATGCAGTCTTCAATGTTGGTTTGGATTGTATGAGCCTGAAGGGAAAGGTGGGAGAATCCCTAAGGGATAGGGAATTTAAATGTTCAATTTTTTGTGAAGAACTTGGTTTAGTTAATGTATGGCACACAAAATATGGCACAAATAAACTTTTCTACTGATTAAAATACATAAGATATAAGCCATTGTGCACTGTTTGGTAAGCCAACCTTTAATGTCTTATTTACAATGTGCAATATGAACCAATTACAGTTGCAGACTATGGACTGGTTGAGTACTAATGGACGTCAGAGGAGAATAAAAAATTTCAAGCTAAATCCACAATGGCTCTCAAAACTTGGAGACTCTCTAGATGTGAGGAGTTGGATACTGAGTTTCTGGGCTGTAAACTATAGAACCGCGGACAAGCTGAGCACGTGGGACACACTAAAAGTGTAATTTGAAAGGTATGTTTAACCCCTTAATGACGCCTAGTGCGGCTTTTTACGGCGGTCATTAAGGGTACTTCTGATGCGATGCCTTTCTATGGCGGCGCGTCAGAAGAGATTTCGGGACACCGGTCTCGCTGGTTCGCCTTCCTGGCATGCTCAGTTTAACACTGTACACTGCAATACAAGTGTATTGTCAGTTGTAAGGGTTGAACAAGCGATCAGATGATCGCTTGTCTACATCTGAAGGATGGAAATTGTAAAAAAAGTAAAAAAAAAAAAAAAGATTAAATCATTTTATAATATATTAAATAATAAATAAAATAAAAGTCCCATAATCTCCCCAGTTACACATATAATGCAAATAAAGTATATAAAACACAAAAACACAAACAAACGTACATATTTGGTACTATCGTGTCCGTATTTATCTGTACAATAAATCAAAACCAATATGAACCCGCTCAGTACGACAAAAAAAAAACACGAAAAACTTCCATATATCCAATTTTTCATCAAACACCATCACAAAAAATGTTCTAAAAGTGATTTAAAAAAAAAGCTATGTTCCCTAATATGATACGACTGAATAGAGCAAATCTTTACGCAAAAAATAAGCCCTCAACCAGATCTGACAACAGAAAAATACAAAAGTTATGGCCCTGAAAAGTTGTCAATAGTAAAAACAATGCAATTTTCTCCAATTTTGGTTTTGCTCAGTAAAATTGAGCAAAGATAAGAAAAACTATATAAATGAGGCATCACCGCAATCGTAGTGAATCAGAGACTAAAGATAAAATATTATTTTTACATTACGGTGAGCTGGGGAAAAAAAATCCTAAATAAAAATTGATTATTTTGTTTGTGTCCCCCTTGAAATAGTAATAAAACTCATGAATAAGCTATAGACCCCCAAAATGAATTATCTATACATTGTATCGCATCCCGTAAATAATCATTTTTACATTAACAAAAAAAGTTAATTTATAGCTTGTACAATGTGACAATACAAGTCTGCTGTGAATGGAGCCTCCATTCATTCTATACTCGGCCATGCGCCCCATACAGCAGTTTACCACCAAGTATGGGGTTAATCATACGTTGGGGAATGAAACGTTTGCAGGGCGTTTCATCATTTAATTTATTTGAAACTGTCAGTTTTGGCCTAAATTAATGTATTTTCTAAAATATTGAAAAGTTTCTAAATCGCAGGTCCATAGTGTTTTAAACCCATGTGAACACTTAAAGGGTTAATAGACTCATAGAAGTTGTTTTACATACGTTAGGGGTGAACTTTTATAGTGGGGTATTTATGGGGTTTTACTATTATTTAGGCCTTTCAAAGTCACTTAAAGCTGAGTTGTCCCTCAAAATGTGAGTTTTGGCAATTTTCATGAAAGTAGAAAAATCGCACCTAAAGTCTGCCCCTCATAACATCCTAGAAAAATTAAAGAACGCATAAAATATCATCTCAACATAAGCAGATATTCCGTAAATGTTAATTATCAAGCTTTTTTGGGTAATTGGAAATGAAGAATTTTTAACAAACTTTTGCCAAATTTTCAGAACGAAATGCAAAACTTATCACTTAAATTTTCAACTAACATGAAAGTACAATTTGTCCACGAGAAAACTTCTCAAAATCACCTGGATATATTAAAGCGTTCCGAAGTTATAACCAATTATCGTAGACATGTCAGATTTGACAATCAAGTCTGGTCATTGAGCTGAAAAACTAGTGTCGGTGATAAGGGGTTAAAAAAGGAATAGTAGAAGCTAAAAGAAATTTAATTATAAAGAACAACAGCTTCAACAGAAGTATAAAGATGTGGAAATAGCGGTGAGGAATCAACCAAGTAGAGAAGCGGTAATTACTGGTGGAAGCTAAAACAAATTATGTGGAATTTCTGGCAGGGAAGGCACGAACGTAAATTGTTTGTCAGAGCGAGACAGTTTGTGGAACTGAATTTATTCCTTTATTGAGAGCTATTAGGGATAGAATACATTTTGGGACAGATTGCCACTATCAAGTCTGACAGTAGTTCTCATTAAAATGATTATTTCGACCCCAGTTCTGTTTGTAGTTTCTGCAAGCCCAGCATGGTTAGAAGGTTCTATTTTAAGGTTATAGAATCAAATAAAAAGTTAGCTAAGTTTACTATTCATCCATTGGATGATTTACGGCGGATTTGGCAATACCATTTTTTTCGTGGTTAATTCATAGCTGCACAAATGACTAGATTGATAAAATGGGAAGACAATCCGACACTTCTAAAATTGATTAAAGCCACAAAGGGTACAATGAGCTAAATTTTTGAAATTCTTGAGAGTGTGATTTTGAGCACTACTGATTTTAAGCATGGGGAATTTCTAAACTCCTATGGAAAGGATGGAATTTTTTAAAAAGATATTGGGCGTTCATGGCTTTTCCGTTTAATTATCAGATCCCTGAATTGATAGAGATGTCAGACTCAAAGTATTGGGAAAAACATTGGGTTAAGTATGTATTCACAATTTATAGAAGGAGAAAGCTTAATCTTTTGAGTACTTTGTTAATGTACATCATCTTGGAAGGGGGATTTTTTGAGATATGGTCGAGTAGTGCACACTTTAGGGGATTATAGAAAAGAAAAGGGCTTGGTTTTGAGAGTAGTAACACAGTTGATTCTATGATATATAAGCACTTTGTGAGGTGTATGGCATTGGGTATTAGACATAAAGCACAAGATGGAAGAATGTAGTAGCAGGAGAAGTTATAGTTTGCAAGTATGGTATAGAGCATATAGAAATATCAGATACTGTTCTATTGCATGGAATCACAATTGAATTTACATAGAATTTTGTATATGATTTATTTTTCACAGACACACTTATATATGAAGTTGAGAGGGGACAATAGATACTTGAGATGCGGTGGGGAAGGGGCAAACTTTTGCCATAATTTGGTTTTGCCAAATTTTGGTGATTTTGGACAGCAGATTTTTGCTTATATTCAAATTTAATAGGTACTGGATGGGGGGGGTTGGGTTTTGGGGGGTAAGGGATAAGTTTTTTTAAAGGGCGGATTAAAAAGTATGAAAATGGTGTGCTCCGGTTTTTTTATGTTTTACCGATGTTAATAAAGATTGTTAAATGGAGATTCAAAAAAATACCCACTTATTTATTGTAAAGTGCAACATGAAAATTCAAGCAGTATCTTATTTTTAATTACTCTGCCACAGTACTACAATAACTCTTTGAATGTAGTTGGGGAAAATTTGGATTATCACACTGTCCATACCTCATCTCTCACCCTTCGGTGTCAGGCACCCAAAAATGTGTTGTGGGTGGAGGGAGGCCATCCTTATTAAGGCTGAAAAATTGGTACCATATGCATACCCATACAAATGTCTTGGCATAACATTTGATTGCATAAGATTCTTTTGCCTTACCAAGAAACAAAGGGACTGCTATGACTTAAAGGAAACCTACCACTTAAAAATGGTAGTTCTAACCCACAAATACACGAGCATATTTTCATTAATTAAAGAAACCCCGATTGCTTTATTAAAGTGTTTTCTACCTTATATTACAACCCCCTTCGGTGCACCACATTACGGCTTGGCGCACACTTGCAGAAGAACTTGGTTTAGTTAATGTATGGCACACAAAATATGGCACAAATAAAGCTTTTTCGTACATGAGTAAAATACATAAGATACTAAACCATATAGATCACTGTTTAGTAAGCCAACCTTTAATGTCTAATATTTACAAAATGCAATATGAACCAATTACAGTTGCAGACTATGGACTGGTTGTAGTACTAATGGGGTCAGAGGAGAATAAAAAATTTCAAGCTAAATCCACAATGGCTCTCAAAACTTGGAGACTCCCCAGATGTGAGGAGTTGGATAACTGAGTTCTGGGCTGTAAACTATAGAACAGCGGACAGGCTGAGCACGTGGGACACACTAAAAGTGTATTTGAAAGGTATGTTTAACCCCTTAATGACCGCCGTATCGGCTTTTTACGGCGGTCATTAAGGGTACTTCTGATGCGATGCCTTTCTATGGCGGCGCGTCAGAAGAAGATTTCGGGACACCGGGTCTCGCTGGTGCCGGTGTCGGGCTGCGATATCACAGCCCAGACCCGGCACTAACACCCGGGATCAGAAAAACTCTGATCCTGGGTGTTTAACCCCTTACACGCCGCAGTCAAGCATGACCGCGGCGTGCAAGTGTGTCCCTCGTGGATTAGACCCCCCCCTGTGAGCTTACTGGGGGACCCGATCCCTCCTGCCATTGACCCCAGGTCCGGCAAGTGACCCGAGGCTCCACTTCTCGCCGGGTTCTGCCTTCCTGGCATGCTCAGTTACTAACACTGTACACTGCAATACAAGTGTATTGCAGTGTAAGGGCTTGAACAAGCGATCAGATGATCGCTTGTTCAATCTGAAGGATGGAAATTGTAAAAAAAGTAAAAAAAAAAAAAAGATTAAATCATTTTATAATATAATTAAATAAATAAATAAAATAAAAGTCCCATAATCTCCCCAGTTACACATATAATGCAAATATAAAGATATTTATAAAACACAAAAACACAAACAAAAGTACATATTGGTACTATGTGTCCGTATATCTGTACAATAAATCAAAACCAATATTGAACCGCTCAGTGAACGACAAAAAAAAAAACAGAAAAACTTCCGAATATACCATTTTTCATCAAACACCATCACAAAAAATGGTCTAAAAAGTGATAAAAAAAAGCTAGTTCCCTAATATGAACGACTTAATAGAAATCTTTACGCAAAAAATAAGCCTCAACCAGATCTGACAACAGAAAAATACAAAAGTTATGGCCCTGAAAAGTTGTCAATAGTAAAAAAACAATGCATTTTCCAATTTGGTTTGTCAGTTAAAATTGAGCAAAGATAAGAAAAAACTATATAAATAGATCACCGCAATCGTAGTGAATCAGAGACTAAAGATAAAATATTATTTTTACATTACGGTGGATGGGGGAAAAAAAACTCTAATCAAAAATAAAAATGATTATTTTGTTGTTGTCCCCTTGAATAGTAATAAATCTCATGAATAAGCTATAGACCCCCAAAATGAATTATCTATACATTGTATCGCATCCCGTAAATAATCAATTTTATTACAAAAAAAAATGTTAATTTATAGCTTGTACAAGTGACAAACAAGTCTGCTGTGAAAGGAGCCTCCATTCATTCTATACTCGGCCATGCGCCCATACAGAGTTATACACCAAGTATGGGGTATACATACGTTGGGGAATAAACGTTTGCAGGGCTTTCATCATTTATTTATATGAAACTGTCAGTTTTGGCCTAAATTAATGTATTTTCTAAAAATATTGAAAAGTTTCTAAATCGCACAGGTCCATATTGTTTTAAACCCATGTGAAACAACTTAAAAGGTTAATAGACTCAATAGAAGTTGTTTTCAATCGATGGGGGTGACATTTTTATAGTGGGGTAATTATGGAATTATTTAATTATCAAAGACTTAGTTGGTTAAGTTTTAACTTTCCTGGTCATGGAAAATGCCCTCACACAGACGAACAAATTATTCAATATAAGCGATTGGAAATGAAGAATTTTTACAAACTTTTGCCAAATTTTCAGAACGAAATGCAAAACTTATCACTTAAATTTTAACTAACATGAAGAATACAAGTTGTCACGAGAAAACATTCTCAAAATCACCTGGATATATTAAAGCGTTCCGAAGTTATAACCAATTATGTGAGAACATGTCAGATTTGACAATCAAGTCTGGTCATTGAGCTGAAAACTAGTGTCGGTGATAAGGGGTTTAAAAAAGGAATAGTAGAAGCTAAAAGAAATTTAATTATAAAGAAAAACAGCTTCAACAGAAGTATAAAGATGTGGAAATAGCGGGTGGAGGAATCAACCAAGTGAGAGAGAGCGGTAAATTACTGGTGGAGCAAAACAAATTATGTGGATTTCTGGCAGGGAAGGCACAACGTAAATGTTTGTCAGAGCGAGACAAGTTTGTGGAAATGAATTTTATTCCTTATTGAGAGCTATTAGGGATAGAATACAGTTGGGACAGATTGCCACTATCAAGTCTGACAGTAGTTCTCATTAAAATGATTTTTCGACCCCAAGTTCGTTGTTGTAGTTTTGCAAGCCCAGCATGGTTAAGAGTTCTCATTTTAAGGTTATAGATGAATAAATAAAAAGTTAGCTAAGTTTTATATCATCCATTGGATGATATTACGGCGGATGGCAATACCATTTTTTTCGTGGTTAATTCATAGCTGCACAAATGACTAGATTGATAAAAAGGGAAGAAATCCGACACTTAAAATTGTTAAAGCCACAAAGGGTACAATGAGCTAAATTTTTGAAATGCTTGAGAGTGGGATTTTGAGCACTACTGATTTAAGCCGGGGAATTTCTAAACTCCTATGGAAAGGATGGAATTTTTTAAAAAGATATTGGGCGTTCATGGCTTTTCGTGTAATTATCAGATCCCTGAATTGATAGAGATGTCAGACTAAAGTATTGGGAAAAACTTGGGTTAAGTATGTATTCACAATTTATAAAGGAGGAAAAGCTTTAATCTTTTGAGTACTTTGTTAATGTACATCATCTTGGAAGGGGGATTTTTTGGATATGGTCGAGTGAGTAGTGCACACTTTAGGGGATTATAGAAAAGAAAAGGGCTTGTTTGAGAGTAGTAACACAGTTGATTCTATGATATATAAGCACTTTGTTAGGTGTATGGGGATTGGGTATTAGACATAAAGCACAAGATGGAAGAATGTAGTAGCAGGAGAAGTTAGTTTGCAAGTATGGTATAGAGCATATAGAAATATCCGATACTGTTCACTTGCATGGAATCACAATTAATAACATAGAATTTTGTATATGATTTATTTTTCACAGACACACTTATATAAAAGAAGTTGAGAGGGGACAATAGATACTTGAGATGCGGTGGGGAAGGGGCAAACTTTTGCCACATAATTTGGTTTTCCACATATTGGTGATTTTGGACAGCAGATTTTTGCTTATATTCAAATTTAATAGGTACTGGATGGGGGGGGTTGGGTTTTGGGGGTAAGGGATAAGTTGTTATAAACGGCGATATAAAAAGTATGAAAAGGTGTGCTCCGTTTTATTTGTATTTTACCGATGTTAATAAAGATTGTTAAATGGAGATTCAAAAAAATACCCACTTTTTATTGTAAAGTGCAACATGAAAATCAAGCAGTATTATTTTAATTACTCTGCAACAGTACTACAAAACTCTTTGAATGAGTTGGAAAATTTGGATTATCACTGTCCATACCTCATCTCTCACCCTCGTGTCAGGCACCCAAAAATGTGTTGTGGGTGGAGGGATCATCTATTAAGGCTGAAAAATTGGTACCATAGCATACCCATACAATGTCTTGGCATAACATTTGATTGCATAAGATTCGTTTTTGCCTTACCCAAGAAACAAAGGGACTGCTAATGAACTTAAAGGAAACTACCACTTAAAAATGGTAGTTTAACCCACAAATCACGAGGCAGAGCATATTTTCATTAATTAAAGAAACCCCGATTGCTTTATTAAAGTGTTTCTACCTTATTACAACCCCTTGGTGGCACAATTACGGCTTGGCTCACATTGCAACCCTGCGCATCCGGGACCTACGGCACCGGATTCGGGCACACTCGCATCGCGATTCTTCGACGGAACGCTGCACACGATAGCTTCACTTCGTTGATAAAGAATCAGGGATCTGAAAGCATATATTCCGAATTAATTTGATAAAATGCATTCTTGGCATCGATGCGAGAATTGATAGCAAGTCGTGAAAGAAAAAAGGTGTTTCCATGTCTCCAGGCAAACCTGGATCAACAAAAACATATATCAAAAAGGTTTATTGCTCTCCAAAAAGACATCTAGGCCCCTCTTGAACATGTACAATGATGAGCCATCAAAACATCCTAGGCGGAGGACTCGCCGTCCACACAGCAAAGAATTCCTGTCTATGGTAGTAGAACTGCCTCCTTAGGTGTATAGAGGATGCCTCCTTGTGTTGGGCTGCAGGCCTGCATTATAAAAAGATATTGGAAAAATCCTTGTACTGCCTATTGAGGTATTTGTACATGTAATGGAGTCTTCCCTTAGGCATATTTTTTCTAAACTGAATAAGTCCAAGTTTCTAAAACTGTCATTGTATTCTAGTCCACCTTTCCCTTTTAAGCTTGGGTGTTCTCCTCAGCACCCATTCCAGTTATTTTATTTCTGTTATGCCACCAAAACTGTAACCAATATTTCATGTGTGGTTCTGACCAGTGATTTGTAACAGGCATAACTATGTCCCTATAACTGAGAATGTTGCCTCTTATGATACATCCAGATCAATTATTTTGCTTTAGCAGCAGACTAGAGATTGAGCGAACATACTTCGTACGAGCTGATGCGCGTCGGCATTAGCGTACTCGAAACTGCTAGTGCTCGGACGAATAACTTTGCCGCCGAGAAAATGGCCAGCTCCGCCGTTTGCTTTTTGGCGGCCGAAACAGGAGCCATCACAAGCCAGGAGACTCTGCACTCCACCAGCAATGACGTGGTACCCGGACACGTCGAAAGCAGGGTTGGCTGCCAGGATAGGTGACCCTGGGATTAGGACTAGCCGATGCCCGCGTGCTCGGATCATTCTGTTGTCTGGATGCCGCTAGGGCGAGAGAGCTTGATGCTGGTAAAGGGAAAGCGTTAGGTGTTCATTGGAATAGGTTAGGCAGGAGTGATTCACCAAGAAACCAACAGCCCTCTTGGGTACAATAACGTATACTTTTTTTTTTTTTTTGCTGTGGCTGGCTAATGGCACTAGTAGTGCAGCTAGTACCATATTGTGAGGACTTTGCAGGGGACTTGCTACGTTGTGGTTTAGCTCTTAGTGACACCACATATGCCACCTCAAACACAAGTGGGAAAATTATTAGGGTTTTGATTTCAATTAGGCACAGTCTGACATTTACTTTTTATTTACGTTATTCTTTTAAGACTCCCAGTGTAATCTCACTGGCCATAGCAGTGTGCTTTCATACTTGGGCTAGAAAATAGACATAGGAGAATCAAACGGTTACTTACCACTTACAGAAGTAGCGTTTATATATATTTTGATTTCTGGTTGAATCTGCTGGTGGCTGTACTTGCGCAGTGATATACTAGCAAATGGTGGGCAATTTGTAGTGAGACTTGCCGGGACCGCTGTGTTTTGCGACTTAGTGACGCACATATCCATCGCAAAGGACCGAAGTGGGAAAATTTATTAGGGGTTTGGATTTCAATTAGGCACAGTTGCCATTCCTGTTTTATTACGTTTATTTTTAATAAAATCAGCGTTCATCTCATCTGCATAGCAGTGTGCTTTCCATACTTGGCTAGAAAATAGCCATTGGAGAATCCAAACGCCTCTTACTTACGCCTACAGTTGTGTTTATATATATTGATTCTGGTGACTCTGCTGGTGATTGTAACTTGATTGCAGTGCATCTCACTAGCAATGGTGAGCAATTTGTAGTGAGGCCTTGACGACCATGTGTTTAGCGATTAGTAGTGACGCACATATCCATCGCAAAGACGAAAGTGGGAAAATTTATTAGGGTGGATTTTCAATTAGGCACAGTCTGCCATTTCCTTTTTATTTTACGATTATTTTTTTAATAAAATCAGGCGTCATCTCAATGGCTAGCAGTGTGTCATACGTGGCTTAGAAGATAGCCATAGGAGAATCCAAAACGGTTACTTCCGCCACAGTAGCGGTACTAGTTGATTTCTGGTTGATCTGCTGGTGGCTGTCCTTGCTGCGTGCATCTACTAGCAAAATTGTGAGCAATGGTATGAGACTTGCGACGCTGGGTTGCGCGTAGGAGTAACGCACATATCCAGCGCAAAGGACCGAACAGTGGGAAATTTATGAGGCTTGGATTTTCAATTAGGACAGTCTGCCATTTCCTTGTTATTTTACGTTTATTTGAATAATCAAGCGTCATCTATCTGGCAAGCAGTGTGCGTTCATACTTGGCTAGAAAATAGCCATAGCAATAGGATAGGCATCGTTTTTGGTTTTAAAAAAACTAAAAAAAACACACAAAAAAACAAAAAAAAACAAAAAAAAGTTTAAAAAAAAAGTAACGTTATAACTCTGATTTTCAAAATGTTGAACCGAGGCTAGGGGGAGAGGACGGGGCGGGGCCGTGGGGCGTCAACTATGCAGGGGGTCAGAGGCCGTGGGTCGCTGGAGCGGGGTGAGACACCACATGCTTATGAGGGAGCAGGGGAACGCCGCAGAGCTTACACTCCCTAGGTTATGTCTGAAGTTACTGGGACTGTGGTAGGGTAGGCATGTTGAGGCCAGAACAGGTGCGAAACAGGTGAGTCGTGGGATTGCGACAATGCATTCGAGCACATTGTCCACCAGTCAGTCTTACCACGCAGTTCCACCCATGTCACCGAAATCGGCACTCCTCCATGCTCCTGCACCTCAGCCTCTCCCCGACCAGTCTGCCCCCCTCCCAGGAAAATTTGGGCATTTGAACCGGCATAACTCTGAGGAACTGTTTCTGGACCCTTCCACAGTCACAAAACCACTTGTCCGGTTGTTGCTGAGAAATTTTCCGGATGCCCAGGGTTTCCACCAGCGCAGTTGAGGGTGATGATGACCTCTTTGACGAGGGAAAAGAAGGTGTAAAAGAGGGCGACGATGGGAGACACGGTTGTCGACAGTGGGGAAGTGTGTCAGGAGGGAAGTCGGGGGGGAGCAGGACTGAGGGATCGGAGGATTGCTGAGGTGACAGACCCAAGCTGCTGGGTTGATAGGCCGGGTGGTGAAAACACAGTGCTTCTGAGACGAGGAGAGTGCCTCGACCAGAACAGGTTGGCAAGAGGGCAGCAGTGGTGGGCCAGACGGAGAGGCCAGGGCCCAGAAGCGGGCTGCATCAGCGCCCAATGTGTCAACTAGGAAGATCCCGTGGCGAGGCTCCTGCGGCGAGGGGCTAGATTTCAGAAGTATTGAGGTTCTTTAAGGAAACACCGGATGGACGGACGGGACTGTGGTGTGCAACATTTGCAAACCAGGATCAGCAGGGGTTTCCACACACTAATAGATTAAATACACAGTATGCGCAGGGATATGAATGCGTAAAACACCCACTCAGTGGCAACAAGCCCGTTCCACCTACGGCAGTGCACACCACTGTCGCTTCCCGGTCAGCTGATAGTCAGCACTGCCCAGAACCCTGCCACAAAAACCCCATCGTCGCCTCCACATCCTCCACAGCATCCCCCAGCGTTCAGCTCTCCATAACCCCAGACGCGGAGCGGAAACGCAAATATAGTGCAACCCACCCGCACGCCCAAAGCCTTAATGTCCAGCATCTCCAGATTGCTTAGCCTGGAGATGCTGCCCTATAGGCTAGTAGGACCGAGGCCTTTCGTACACCTCATGGCGGGCGGCCCAGCCTCGGTATTCGGTCCCAAAGCGCCAATACTTTTCCCGGTGTGCCGTCCCCGCCATGCACCAGCACGGTATCAGACAACATCATCCGTGCCCTGACAACGACGTTCTGACAAGGGTCCACCTGACCACGGGACAGGTGGACGAGTGATAGCCGGGCAGGGCCGCTATATTCGATGACGGCAACATTGGGTAAATTGGTGGAAGGCTGGGACCGAGAGTCGGACCTGCGGCTGGTCATTTGACTGCCGAGCCGAAGGATTGAGGAGGCCTACCTCGGCTCAGGGTTTCAGGCAGTACTATGCCTACTCCTCCACCCAATACCTCCTCCACCTCATCCTCCGAGGAGTACCATCCGTGGGAATGGCACGCCATCAGTCGGTAGCTCTAGGAAAGCAGCAGCCGCTGCTAAGCGACCAGGCAGGCGGTGCTCAAACTTGCTGAGCCTAGGCGATAAAGGCCACACGCCCAAGAAAATATTACAGGGCATCACGGCACAGATGATCTGTGGCTGGCACCGTGACCTGGAAGCCAGGCATTGGTTGTGTGGTGACAACGGCCGTAACCTGGTGGCCGGACTTGACCGGCAGACTGACACATGTGGCCGGCCCTTGGGCCCATGTGTTAAATATGGATATTCAGCGTTTCATCAAGAAATACCCCATCTGTCTGATTGCTACGAAGGTGCGCCGCATCTGTGCGCATTTCAGGAAAGTCCAGCACAGATGCTGCCACTCCAGGGCAGCGCAGCCGCCCGGCCTCCAACTGCCCGCTCACCGACTGTTGTAGGGGACGTGCCCACGAGGGGGTGGAATTCAACCACTGACCATGTTATCCAGCGTTACCAGCAGCGCCGAGCGAGTGTAGAATGCCAGATGTCAACTTACACCAGAAACTGGTAGTCAGGTCAGTCAGCTTACCTCAAAGTCTACATTGAGGAGTGGAAGTGGATGTCTTGATATCTGTCAGGTGGGGCGAGTAACGTTGAGGAGTCAACACAGATGGTCAGTGGCGATGCCGCCCCATCTCAAGCCTCACATCCCGCGGCTTGGGCAAGTTTGAAAAAACTCTCTTGAATTCGCATAAGTCGGAAGATTTGCGTCGTTCACAAAGGAGGGGGAAGAAGATTTTCCCTTTTGATAGCAAAGCACCCTTAGGTATGTTTCTCAGCGCATACGGAGGGGTGGAGGGTGGAGGAGGCTGAGGAGGAAGAGGAGGAGGAATTGTTGCGGGAACAAGAGGGGACCATTGTTTGCGTCCTTCACTGTTCAGTGTGTATGGGGCAGGAAGAAGAGGAGTTGGAGGAGTTGGATGAGGAGGAGACTAGACGTCAGGCCAGTGAGGGGAGTGAATTCTACGCTTAGTACTCTGGCGCATATGGCAGATTCATGATAGGCTGCCTATCCGTGACCATCGCGTTCAAAGGGAATTTATTTCCAGCACCGACCGATTATGGGGTGACTCTCCTTGGAACCCACGGGTTACACGCAAAAGTCTGTCCAATCTCAATCCAGGATGAGGAAAAGGGAGTGTGGGGAATGCTGAATACCAGCAGGCCCTGGTTCAAAGCTGGAAACAGTATTTCCCATTCTGACAGGGTAGCGGCAGAGTGCGTAGTTCTGCGGGACAAGTAGCGAGGGAAGAGGTAGGCGAGCAGGCAGCTTGTCCCAGCACTGGCAAGTTACGCTTACAAGGATTTGCAAGCTTTTGCACCCCCCAGCACAGGGCCACTGTCAACGTCCCAGTCTTCGGCCAGAGGTAGGGCTTTCTTTACAGAAGTGGTGTGAGGGGAGTACGTAGCTGACCATACCATCGTCCTAAATGATCACACAGCTTCCTACAACTAGGGTTTTCAAAGTGGACATGTGGCACGAAAGGCGCGTACGACATTGGAGGTTCTGCCTGCCCTGCCGCTTAGCCGGTCTTGTCCAGAGCGGGTTTTCAGATGAGAGCTGGTGGCATCATCACCGATATAAACGTACACGCCTGTAGAATGACAGACGGCTACAGGGCTGACGCTTATTAAGAGGAATAAAGCCTGGGATTTTCTCATAAGTTCCAATTCTCCACCAGGAAGGAAGTTCAACCTGAATAATTTTGTTTATCCTCCTCCTCCTCCTCATTTCCTGCCTTCTCCTCCTTTTGTACAGTAAAGCAGAGGAAAAAATGGCGTTTTTTTTTGACAGGGCCAGCTGGCTATGCTATAGTCATCTTTATGCATTGAATTTTTCTGGAGGGCCACCGACCCGGGGTGGTCTTCTGTTTTAAACAATTTTTGGGAGTGCTCACATACAGGCACTCAATCTATTCAATTTTCTGGAGGGCCACCCTACCGCTCCTCTGGTTTGAAAACTTTTTGGACTGACACATACAGGGCACTAAATCTATTTCATTGTTCGGGAGGGCCACCTACTGCTCCTCTGGTTTGAAAACTTTTTTGGACTGCCACAACAGGCACTCAATCTATTCAATTTTTCTGGAGGGCCACCTACATTGCTCCTCTGTTGAAAAATTTTTTGGACTGCCCAATACAGGCACTCAAGCTATTCCATTTTTCTGGAGGGCCACCTACCTGTCCTCTGGTTTGAAAAACTTTTTTGGACTGCCACATTACAGCACCAACATTCAATTTTTCTGGAGGGCCGCCTTACCTGCTTCTATGGTTTGAAAAGTTTTTTGGACTGCCACATACAGGCACTCATATCTATCAATTTTTCTGGAGGGCCACCTACCTGCTCTCTGGTTGAAAACTTTTTGGGACTGCCACATTACAGGCACTCAATCTATTCCATTTGTATGGAGGGCCACTACCTGCTACTAGGGTTGTTTGAAAACTTTTGACTGCAACAACAGGACTATCCAAATTAAAATTGTCTCCATAGCAGCCTCACACGTTATCTCAATGCTACCTCCAAAAGTCGTCGCATATATGCTGGCCTCCATACATCGTCCTTTATCAAACGAGGTGTGTCGGCCCAGAAATTGGGTTGTTTCATGGATTCACCCAGCTGTGTTATCACAAGTATAAGGCAAACTTGTATCATTTCCATATTATGTCAGCGGATTCTGGCGCTTTCTGGTTACATTCCCCTCACCCGCCATATCCTAAACATTATAAGAACGGTACTCACTGTCTTATGCAAAAGGTTCTTAGAAGTGCGGTGGGGAGTAGCCTAGAGACACGGGCTTTGGATTGGCGAGGAGCTCGTCTCTGGCAGCGGAGCGCCAGCTCCTGCCAAGATCCAAGAACATAGGTTTTAACTGCCGCACCTTTAATCTACTATAGGTCACTGCCTCAATACATGGTCCCCTTATCAAACGAGCTGGGTCAGGCAGAATTTTTGGACGTTGTTTCTTGGTTCCATGTAACTTTGGTCGTCGCCACCCTGCTGTGTAATCCACTAAAAATATACTGGAAACTTTTTATCAATGGACCGATATTATTGGAGCGCTTCTTGCTTCCACCTCCTTGGTTCCTCTCTGCACCAATTGTTTGAGCCTGAGTCCATTGTGGGTATGTCGCCATGCCACTCTCTAGCCTGCGCTGCTGCCGCATGCCTCTGCATGCCGTCCCTATAGTGTCAGGGTCAATTATTGGATGTTTTACATGTATCTAGATTCCTTCTGGTCACTCTGTCGGCCATGTGTTGCCCCTAGTTTTTGGCATACATGTGGATTTAAGCAGCATCAGAAGCATCCATTGCATTGATTGCCCCCTGCTGTTTCCTTCCATTCCGTGGGGTTTCAATCCTTCTGAGGTTCCCAGGTGTTTGGCCAAGCTTCCCTGTTGCAGAGCCTTGGTCCATTGAAAAATGCATCGAGGATCCATTGACTTCAATGGGGCTCGTTTTCGAGACGAGGCACTCGAGACACTCGGAAAGTCGTCTCGAAACCAGTACCCGAGCCATTTTAGTGCTCGCTCATCTCTACAGGCAGACACCTGACTCGATACTAAAATTAAGTGTATAATCCATAAAAACCTCCAAGTCTTTTTATACATCACAGTTTAACAAGAAATTCCCATTTTAAAACATAACTATACATTTTGTTTTGCTCCAAACTCAGTTGCAATTACCCTACAGAGTATTTTAAGAATGAAACATAGGAAAGATACATGGCAATTCGGTTGAACTCTAATCTTCCCATTTTGAAAGTGGTGAGTTTATCTAAAGATTACTATATAAGAATTTGTTGATTCCCGCTTAAGGGATAGTTGACCCGTTTATTTCCTGAGGCTTTCCACTTCCTTTGACGGAGGTGATTGGGGCTGGAAAAAATCAAATCTGTAAAACCCATGTGAAAGTGATGGAATGCCTTCATGGTTACAGTGCTCAAAGTGCAGGATCCCACCAAAGGACCATTCAAAAAAAGGTTCAAATAATATTTGAAATTCCATCACAACATTTGTTGTTTGTGTGGAAATCATGTTTCAAACAAGTCATATACTCATATTTACTAATCAAAACATTTGTAATAAAATTGAACCATTGTTCTTAAAAATATCGACTGCTGGTTGTACAATCACAAATAGCATTATGTACTTTCAGTTTTTTATATCTGAATGCATAATATCTTTATGTTCAGCACAAAAGTACACATTTTCATTGTCTCCAAAGGTTTCTTTTTTTGTCTATAGCCCAGCTCGGCGATGGGTACAGAACTCATAAGTTGCCCAAATCTATGGATATGTGTAGTGTATTGCACCATCTGTGGGTTGCTTAAATATGCCCTTAATATTGCCAGAACCCATGAATTATATGTAAATCAGTTACAGAAACCTGGACTCCAAGAAGCTCTGAGAAAATGTTATTATGATGCAGAACATTTTAGAAACATTTTTCCACCTTGGCTTTGAAAAGAAACGAGTGCCACGACCTGGAGAGTGTGCAGAGTCTATGGCCAATAAAAGGAGTCAATTAAAAATAATTATTTTAAGGGGCAAATTCTTCATTTGGCACAATAGAACAAATAAATCAAGCATCTGTAGGACATTCGAATTGGGCAATAAATATTAGTAGATACTAGGTGGTCAATATCTAGATCATTATTAACATTACGGTTTAATGTTTTTAATACCGTGTACCTCTACTGATGTGTAGTATCATAACAGTATCCTGTGTGAAGTAAAAAAAAGCGCAAAAACACAAAGTTTGTATTACATTAGATCTATATGATGAAGAAAAAAAACAAATGCCAGATGAAATAAAACCACCTTTCTTAGGAAGAGCTATGAAAAATGTTTAAAATGAACATTCTATCCAACACGGAAGAAATTTATGTACACTCACGGCCCACTTATTAGGTACCCCCTGTCCAGATGCTCGTTAAACACCTTAATTTTAATCAGCCAATTCAGCATGGACGGCAATCAGGGCAGGAAGGCATGTTAGACATGGTCAAGACAATCTCCTGACAGTTCAAACCGGGCATCACAGTAGGGGAAGAAAGAAAGGGGATTGAGTGCTGAAACGTGGCATGGTTGTTGTTGGTGCCAAAAAGGGCTGTCTGGAGTATTTCAGAAAAACTGCTGATCTCACTGGGATTTTCACGCACACAACCAATTCTATAGGGTTTACAGAGAATGGTTGCGGAAAAAGAAGAAAAAAACATTCCAGTGAGCGGCAGGGTTCTGTGGGGGGGAAAATGCCTTGTTGCTGATGCCAGAGGTCAGAGGTAATGGGCAGATGGTTCAATCTGATAGAAATGGCAACAGTGACTCAAATCGGCACCCGTTACAACCAATGGAAGGCAGAAGAGCATCTTGAACGCACAGTACGTGCGAAATTGAGGAAGGTGGGCTACAGCAGGCAGAAAGGCACACCGGGGGTTGAGTGACACCCTTTCAGCTAAGAAAAGGAAAACTGAGGCACAATTGCACAAGCTCATCGAATTGGACCGTAGAAGGGAAAAACGTGCTGGTTGATGAGTCTCGATTTCTGCTGCAAACATTTGGATGGTAGGGTCAGGAATTGGCGTCAACAACAGGAAAGCATGCGATCCATTCCTGCCTTGTATCAAACGGTTAGGCTGGGTGGGGTCGGTGTCATGTGTGGGGAATATTTCTTGGCAATCGTTGGCCCCTTGCGGTAAAAGTTAGCATCGTTGTTTTAGCAACGCCAAAAGCCTACCTGAGTATTGTGATGACCATGTCCATCCTTTATGACCACAATGTACCCAAACATCTGATGGCTACTTCAGCAGGATAAGCACCATGTCATAAAGATGGAATAATATCAGACTGGTTTCATTGACAGGACAATGAGTTCACGGTACTCAGAAATGGCATCCACAGTCACCAGATCTCAATCCATACAGCATCTTTGGGATGTGGTGGAATCGGGAGAATTCGCTATCATGGATGTGCAGCGACCAAAATCTGCGGGCAGGCAAACTGCTGTGTGCCATCATGTCAAGATGGACCCAAAATTCTCTGAGAATGCTTTCAAGACCTTGTTTGAATCTATGCCACGAAGAATTGAAGGCAAGTTCTGAAGGCAAAGGGGGTCCAACCAGTTCCTACTAGCATGGGGGTACCTAATAAAGTGGCCGGGAGTGGAATTATCCATGCACATAGCCCCCACTTCTCAAGTGCTACCCATGCCGATAGGCAGCTGCTCCCCTGGTGATAATCTCTCTCCGCACATGTGGATTCCGTACTGACTTTGGAAAGTTTTCAGTGCTCCAGAAAGCCAAGTCTGTTCAGTTCGCAGGATTCCCCAAAGAATCTCAGCCAAGAAGGAGGGGGAGCCCTCAAACTACCGGGAAACCATCAGTTGTTCAAAGACTCACTATTGCAGCAGGAGGGAAGGTGCTTGTCCCCACAAAAGACCCCACACAAGTGAGGGCAGTGCTTCCAGAATCCATGGAGGGGCAAAAAATAAGAACTCAAGTGTGAAAGATTAAGGCAACAACGCCATGCACATAAGCCCATTTGCTCCAAAGCACCCATTACCTTTGCCTGATTTTGATGTGAACACTTTAAAAGGGGCACCCCAATCCAAACATTTTCTTGCCTCTCCTCACCACCAAAGGCTTCACATGGGAACATTTAGGCTTACTTATCGCAAAAAAGCCTGACCAGAAGATTGGGGGCAGGTGTGGATGGAGGTTTGCCACCTTACAAGACAGAGTCGACAGTTGAAAGTTACCACAAACTGTCATGACGCTTGCAGGTGGCATTCTGATGGCACCTAGAATATTAGCAAGTGTCTTTGGGGTCCAAAAAAGGGATGACCTTGATGAAAATAGCAAAACAGGAGGACATTAAATGAGGAAGACATGAAGCCATGCAAGCATATGGACCTGCTGCCCTTCTAATTAACAGTAACACTTCAATATGACCTGAGTGTGAGGACGTTGGCCCCCCCACCTTGTTCAAATCAAAAAAAATGTGTCAACGTTTGTGCTACGGTGTGCTCGTTTGTGCAGCAAGACGCAATTTGTTTGGTGCCGCATCGTTTTCGAGATTTTAACGAAAGTTTAAGAGGTATCAGAGGGGTTCAAACCAGCCCCCCACAATGCCCAAATCAAACAACAACTGGTGCCGAACAATTCTGCTACGTTTGGCTGGTTTGGCTGTTGCAAATTTTTGTTTGTGCTGCTTTGTTTGAATATATGAACAAAAATTTAAAGTTCTAAAGTTCAACAGCCCCCCCCACATTACCGAATCAAACAAACTGGGTTGTCAAATGTTAGTGCTACGGTTGCGGCAGCAAAAAATTATGTTTGTGCCGCGGTATAATTTTAAGGTATGCAATCATAGTAGATGAAAAAGTAGGGTTGGCCCCCCCCAATATTCATGGTGCAGGTTTTTGATGTGGAGACATAGTTATCATCAAGGCCTAAAATCTGACATTCATATAAGTAAGGTGGTGCTCTGGTTCCAAAAAATGTGGATGAGTTCCCAATATGAAATATCAAAAAACCGGAGAAACGGCAACTCACCAATCTTAGTCCTTTTAAAATGTTGCTTTATTATTGCCATACTCACAAAAATATTCTTAAAAACAGTGAACCAAAATGGCAGGGTAGGGAGCGACACGAACAGGAATCACGGAGAAAACCCAAACAATGACAAGCTGTTCGCGCCGGACAGCGGCTTAATCTGCCGGTGTTAAACACACTTCAAGACAATGGCTTTAAGCTCCTTTAGCTCCTCCTCTTCCTTCCCTTCTAGCTCCTATTGGTGTGTTATGGGACTCTCAATAGTAGACTAAAACTGACAATTGTATAACTTTTTCCTTCAGCAACAACCCATAATCCCTCTGTGTTATCGCTGTCTTAATAGCGTGGTTCGCTTAAAATCTGTGGCTATTTTTCTTGAGCACTTGTCTTGCAGACTCGCGTGAGGCGGGGGGGGAGGGGAGAGTGTGTGGCGGGCCGCCTGCCAGTCCCCAAAGTGGCGCGGCGAGCGGGGTACGATGCCGCCGGCGCCAACCAGGGGGAGGGGGGGGTTGCGCTCGTAACGCCACGTCAGGACGCCGCCACAGGTAGGGTGTCTGTCATGGACATGTCTATTGTTTGAGCCGCTAGGCACTGGGTTGTGCCGGGTAGGTAGTTGCAGCTATTTTTGCGCCTAAAATGTGTAAGTATGGTTCAGATGATGAAGGGGGAAAAAAAAAGGGGGGGAAGGTAGGGGGAGGGGGAGGAGAAAATGGATGGAATGGGAGCTTAGCTTTAGGATTGGTCTAGCCCCACAACATGCAAAAACTGGTAAAATACTGGTAATGTGGTGGTAATTACTATGGGACCGGGACTTAGACAAGGGAGTATATGTTTCTCCATGGTTAGTCCTTCACATGAAATTGTCTCTCAAATGACAGTGCGCAAATGAAGTAAAAAAGAGGAGGTACTATATTGAAAGATATGAAATCAGGTTGTATGGTGTTACGTGTTAATCGCTATAGATGTAGTTAGTAGAAAGACATCATATCGAATCTGTCATTTAAGCCTGCGGGTCCCAGAGCTCTGTCTTTAAGATCCAATCTACCCTTTTTTGCAGGAGTAGGCGTGTCTGTCGCATCTTTTTTTCATAACGGGGATTCGCCTATTCCCCATTATATTTGAGGACTCGTGGTCTGAGTGTGGTCCTTCCTGACCAGGCTCATTAGTTCGGAAGCACATTCCCTGCTTTAGTGATCTAAGATGTTCTATTGAATCGAACGTGCAGTCTCTTATAGGTTTCCCGTAGACCTTTCACATGTTACATGCGAGCTTATAGACCACGAACGAAATCTGTTTTGCATGTGAATCCATTGTCGGACTGTGACCTCCTGTCCTCAGCACTGGACCGTTTTGGTTTTCACGAATGGAGTGCCGTAATTACAACTGCGCAGGGAAGTTGCCTTTTGAGTGTTTTTTCTCTAAACCAATTATCGGTCTTGGGATTGAGCACACTAGTAACTAGTTCAGATTTAATGGTTTTGCTTTCTACGAAACACCGGAACCAGGGACCTCTCATTTGCGATTTCATTGAGCTCTCTGTTGCCTGTTCTATAAATGTTACCAATTAGATCTTATAGCCCTTTTTATATTTCTGCTTGAGGAGTGTAAGAGAATGAAAATGTTGAAATCTTTCTTCCCTGTCTAGCACTTTTCGTGGAGGTGTGTTCCCATGTAGTTTTCGGGTTCTATCTTTCCCACCCTTTGGAAAGCTTCTTCTATCGTGGCTCCGGATATCCTTAGGGATAACCCTTTTTCAAAATTCTCTGAATGGGCTATGAATCCTCTGTCTGTGTATTTGTTATTAATGCGTGAAATTCTCACAAATGGCCGTGAGGTAGGCTTTTTGGAGTATAAATGGGTGGTAGCCTCTGATAAGAAGCAATGCATTTTTTTGCCGTGTTTTTCGAAACACTTTTTGTTTCAATGCCAGACTCTAGCTCCACTGGGACGCCCAGAAATTCTAAGCGTGTCCCCCTATAGTGAAGTAAAAACAGCATATTCATTGTATTATGTATATTAAGATAACTCTACCATGTCTTGGGGAAGAGTTGATCCGATCCGTCCAAACATAAAGACATCATCCACATAGGGTTTTCTTTAACGCGTATGTAGGCTAAGTAGGGATTGTTCTCTGAAATTGTGTACTGGTTCCCGGAATACGGCCAGAAAGAGGTTAGCATAGGTGCAGGAGGGACCGGAGTCCCATACGGTCCCTCTCTATGGCCGTACAAGTCCCATTGTTGCTGAAAGGCATTTATGTGAGGTATAAATCGTAACGCTTTCACATACAAATTGATTTTTAAAACCAGCATTCCTATTGGGCTTAACTATATGCTTCGTATGGCTTGTATTCCTGTGTCATGGGGTAGGTATTCTGGTGTACAGCTTTCAAACATCTGTAGACATTAATTTGGCACCTGACGCCAATTGTAAACATTAACAATGCTTAAGAAATGCTTTGTGTCTTTAATATAAGATGGTATATTCCGCAATGCTGGTGCTTAGTAGCCAGGTCCAACTATGGGATTGTCTCCGTTACCGACCCTATGGCAAAAGCGGACTGCGGGCGCCATGGGGGGGCTTTCTTGTTCTTGTGTATTTTGGAGGACAAAATACCAGTTTGGTTTCTTTGGGGTGAGTGGTAACAATTTTTCTGCTGTTTTTTGGAGAGCATTCTTTCTCAACCTTTCTCCATTAGGAAAAGTCTTATTGGGAAAATATACTTAGAAGTGGGGTCTCTCTGAGTTGCTCAAGGTTTTTTGATCCCTAATAGGTCTTGCGCTTCTTTAAGATAGTATCTTTAGTAAGTAGTACCGTCCCCCCCCCCCTTTATCTGCCTGTTTATTATTAGTTACTCTTCCTCTTAAGGTTTTAAGCAGCCAACTCGGCTTTACTGATGTTAGGTTTATTCTTGTTTGTACAAGAGAGACTTTACTTCTTTTAATAATGTGTTTTAAACAATATCCTATTGTGCTGCAGGTTGTATGTGGATTAAACCTGGACGGAGGCCCCCTATGAAGGGGTGTTGTGGGTGGGGGGGGGAGAAGTCTCTTCTGCTTGGTCAGGTTAAGGAAACATAAGGTACATTATTCTTCTGTTTCTGTTCAATTTTGCTCAATGAAAATCCTAGGGGCTAACTCTGAGGGGGAATGTCTGCTTTTCTGGTGTACCTTTTGACTCTGGCATCTGGAAAAACATTTTTTTCAGTGCTATCTTTCTCGTTGACTTTGAACAAATCGATGTCAAAATCGACGCATGCGAAATTATCTGTTAGACAAAAATTAAGTCCTTTTTGCAATAGGGCTTGGTGCGCCTTTCCAGTTGATTTATGATAAATTGGTAATAGATCGTTTTGGTTTACGTCCATGATACTTTTGTTGTCGCTTTGGGCGTTGTTTCATTAGTTACCTTGGGTCGTTCCTCTCGTTGTACTTCGTCGTTTTTTTGTTGTGCTTTCTCAAAGGGGCGTTGCTCTTAAATTCTGGCATTCGTAGGATGATCCTTCGTCAAATAACTCGATTCTGATAGTAGTCCAGTAGTAATTTCTTCCTGATTCTGGCGATTCCTTTGGGGTAGGTTGATTGTGTCTGTGGGTCTCAGGGTCTCCTCTTGGTCTGTCCAGCTAAAGACCTGTGGTATGTATTCATAGTCTTTTTGTCCAATTGAATTTGTCCTTTTTATTTCTTTATTAAGGCTTTGTGTGGAAACTCGGGATGTTTCTAAGCTTTCATGAATAAGGGCATTCTATCTGCTGGGCGGTCTGTCTTCTACGAAGCTCCAGATTTCTGCATATATCAAAATTAAGCTCTGGCGGCACTGTCTAATATTCCTGACGATTTCGGGTCAGACACCCAGTTTAGAGATTTTTAGCATGTTCATGATGGAACCTATCTTCCCAGGCTTTTTAGGTTATGCATTGTCACTTGAAAATTGGGAAGGTTGGTTTGTATGGGCCTCCTAAACACCTCTTGGACCCTGCCCCAATTATTGCGACTGTATGTTTTAAATTGAGTGATGACCACGTACACAGAGAGCCTGACTTCTTTTCAGCATAATGTTGTTATCTGGAATTCAAGGACTTCTAGTACTATAACTTGAATCTCCTCTGTATCATTTACACTGTGCAAAGAATGGGCCTGAGTCCTCCTCTCCCATGTTTGAGGAAATTTTCTTCGTCTGATTTAGATTTGCCATAAGTCATGGGTCTGATTCACTGATCATTTGTCCTTAGTTAATCTAAGATCCCCGTCTGGAGACGGTGCTCTACCCTGTTGAAGGTATAGAAGGTTCTTGTCGTCAACATGCCAATCATAGTAGGATATGAAAAAGTAGGTGGCGGTGGGCCACTATTCCAGATCGTCAGTTTTGATGTGGAGGACATAGTTAGCATCAAGGCATAAAATCTACATTCAAAAGTGAAGGTGGTGCTCTAGAGTTCCAAAAAATTTGGATGAGTCCAAATAGGAAATATCAAAAAAAAAACAGTAGAAAACGGGCACTCACCACATCTTCTTTCCTTTTAAAAATGTTGCACTTTATTATTGATACTCACAAAAAATTATTAAAAACAGTTGACCAAAGTGGCAGGGATAAGGGAGACACGAAACAGAATCACGAGACAACCAAACACATGACAGCTGTTTCGCGCCGACAGCGCTTCATCTGACCGTTTGTTAACACACTTCAGGGACAATGGGCTTTTAAAGCTCTTAGTCCTCCTTCTTCCCTTCCCTTCTCAGATACTATGGTGTTTGTATGGCTATCAATGTAGACTAAATGACATATGTATAACTTTTTCTTTCAGCAATTACCATAATCCCTCTTGGATCGCTGTTCTTTAAATAGCCGTGGATTCGCTTAAAAATACTGTGCTATTCTGAGCACTTGCTCTCTGCAGACTCGCGTGAGACGGGAGGGGGTTGTGGGGCCGCCCTTGCCATCCCCAAGAGATGGCGGCGGCGCGCGGTGTACGATGCGCCCGGCGCCAAACCAGGGGGAGGGGGGTTGAGCTGTCACGCCCCTAAGGCCACGCCGCCACGGGAGGTGTGTCTGTCATGGAATGTCTATTGTTTTATGACCGCTGGGATCTTGGTTTTGGCCGGTAGGTTAGTGCCAGCTATCTTATCGCGCATAAATGTGTACAGTATGGTTCTAGATGCTGAAGGGGGGAAAAAAAAAAGGGAGAAGGGGGGGAGGACCATGGAATGAATGGGAGCTTTTCGATTTGGTCTAGCCACAACATGCAATCCCTTTCCTTTTACTTTTGTCCCTCCTTCTTTTTCTGTCTTTGTACTCCAACACTGTTCAGTTGCACCCACCCTTCTGTTTGGTGTTATCTTGTGCCTTCCTCGGTCTCTTTGTGTCCATCTTTCTTTTTCTATCGTCCGCTTCCAGTCCATCTCTTTCCCTTCTGTGATACATTTATCGCTTCACACCACATCTTCTGTCTCGTCGTGTCCCCCTCTCCTCCTTTTCCCCCCGTGTTGTTCACCAATCTTTTATTTTTTTTGAGTGACCGCATTTCCGTCCTCTTTTTTTTCCACACCCCCCTCCCTATGCCCCATTTTTTCTTGTGCCCTTCTCGCTCTCGTCCCCCATCCCCCCCCCCCCCCCACCCTTCTCACCCCTCCTTCCGCCCCCATTTTCTTTTCCTTTTACTCCTTTGTGTCTTAGTTTCTGCAAGCCCAGCATGGATATAAGAGTCCTATTTTAAGGTTATAGAATCAATATAAAAAAGTTAAGTTAAGTTACTTATATCATCCATTGGATGATTGACGGCGGATTGGGCAATACCATTTTTTTCGTGGTTAATTCATAGCTGCACAAATGACTAGATTGATAAAATGGGAAGACAATCCGACACTTCTAAAATTGATTAAAGCCACAAAGGGTACAATGAGCTAAATTTTTGAAATGCTTGAGAGTGTGATTTTGAGCACTACTGATTTTAAGCAATGGGGAATTTCTAAACTCCTATGGAAAGGATGGAAATTTTTTAAAAAGATATTGGGCGTTCATGGCTTTTCCGTGTAATTATCAGATCCCTGAATTGATAGAGATGTCAGACTCAAAGTATTGGGAAAAACATTGGGTTAAGTATGTATCACAATTTATAGAAGGAGGAAAGCTTAAATCTTTTGAGTACTTTGTTAATGTACATCATCTTGGAAAGGGGGATTTTTTGAGATATGGTCGAGTAGTGCACACTTTAGGGGATTATAGGAAAAGAAAAGGGCTTGGTTTGAGAGTAGTAACACAAGTTGACTTCTATGATATATAAGCACTTTGTGAGGTGTATGGCATTGGGTATTAGACATAAAGCACAAGATGGAAGAATGTAGTAGCAGGAGAAGTTATAGTTTGCATAGTATGGTATAGAGCATATAGAAATATCAGATACTGTTCTATTGCATGGAATCACAATTTAATTTAACATAGAATTTTGTATATGATTTATTTTTCACAGACACACTTATATAAAATGAAGTTGAGAGGGGACAATAGATACTTGAGATGCGGTGGGGAAGGGGCAAACTTTTTGCCACATAATTTGGTTTTGCCAAATTATTGGTGGATTTTGACAGCAGATTTTTGCTTATATTTCAAATTTAATAGGTACTGAGATGGGGGGGTTGGGTTTTGGAGGGTAAGGGATAAGTTTGTTATAAACGGCCGATATAAAGAAGTATGAAAAATGGGTGTGCTCCTGTTTTTATGTTGTTTTTACCGATGTTAATAAAGATTGTTAAATGGAGATTCAAAAAAATACCCACTTATTTATTGTAAAGTGCCAACATGAAAATTCAAGCAGTATCTTATTTTTAATTACTCTGCCACAGTACTACAATAACTCTTTGAATGTAGTTGGGAAAATTTGGATTATCACTGTCCATACCTCATCTCTCACCCTTCGGTGTCAGGCACCCAAAAATGTGTTGTGGGTGGAGGGAGGCCATCCTATTATAAGGCTGAAAAATTGGTACCATATGCATACCATACAAATGTCTTGGCATAACATTTGATTGCATAAGATTCTTTTTGCCTTACCAAGAAACAAAAGGGACTGCTAATGACTTAAAGGAAACCTACCACTTAAAAATGGTAGTTCTAACCCACAAATACACGGAGCATATTTTCATTAATTAAAGAAACCCCGATTGCTTTATTAAAGTGTTTTCTACCTTATATTACAACCCCCCTTCGGTGCACCACATTACGGCTTGGCGCACACTTGCATATGCGCATCTTCGCACGGACGGCCACGCACACGATAGCTCACTTCGTTGATAAAGGAATCAGGGATCTGAAAGCATATATTCCCAATTAATTTGATAAAATGCCTTCTTGGCATCGATGCCGAGAATTGATAGCAAGTCGTGAAAGAAAAAGGTGTTTCCATGTCTCCAGGCAAACCTGGATCAACAAAAACTATATACAAAAAGGTTTATTGCTCTCCAGAAAGACATCTAGGCCCCTCTTGAACATGTACAAATGATGAGCCATCACAACATCCTAGGGCGGAGACTCGCCGCTCACACAGCAAAGAATTCCTGTCTATGGTAGAACTGCCTCTCCTCTAGGTGTAGAGGATGCCTCCTTGTCTGGGCTGCAGGCCTGCATATAAAAAGATAATTGGAAAAATCCTTGAACTGCCTATTGAGGTATTTGTACATTGTAATGGAGTCTTCCCTTAGGCATCTTATTTTCTAAACTGAATAAGTCCAAGTTTCTAAAACTGTCATTGTATTCTAGTCCACCCTTTCCCTTTTTAAGCTTGGTTGTTCTCCTCAGCACCCATTCCAGTTATTTTATTTCTGTTTTATGCACAAAACTGTAACCAATATTTCATGTGTGGTCTGACCAGTGATTTGTAACAGGCATAACTATGTCCTTATCATGAGAATGTATGCCTCTCTTGATACATCCCATAATTATTTTTGCTTTAGCAGCAGACACCTGACTCTGATCACTAAAATTAAGTTTATAATCCACTAAAACCTCCAAGTCTTTTTCTCCTTCAGTTTTACCAAGAAATTCCCCTTTTAAAACATAACTATACGTTTTGTTTTCTCAAACTAAGTGCAATACCCTACAGCAGTGATGGCAAACCTTTTAGAGACCGAGTGCCCAACAACAAAGACCCGCTTATTTATCGCAAAGTGCCAACACAGAAATTTAATTTGTGATTTATACTCCCTTCTCTGTCACAGTTTTCATTGATAGCAGCAGCTGAGGACAGCAATAAAGCAGAAAATAGTCCCTGGTAGAGCTGTCACTTTAAAATAGCTCTATGCACAACAAGTCCTGGGCTGTCTGTGACTGCAGGAAGATACCTGGAGTCATCTCTGGTGATGGCCTGAGTGCCCACAGAAAGGGCTCTGAGTGCCACCTCTGGCACTAGTGCCATAGGTTAGCCATCACTGCCCTACAGGTATTAAAATGACACCTATAGGAAAGCTACATGGCAATTCTGTTGAATCTCTAATCTTCCCCATTTTGAAAGTCTTCTGGTTTATCTAAAGATTCTATCATCAAGAATTTGTTTGATTCCCGTTTAATGGATAGTTGCCCTGTTTCTTTCCTGAGCTTTCCACTTCTCTTTGACGGAAGTGATTGGGGCTGAAAATCAAATCTGTACCCCATGTAAAGTGATGGAATGCCTTCATGTTTACAGTGCTCAAAGTTGCATGCATCCCACAAAGGATTCAAAAAGGTTCAAATAATATTTGGAAATTCCATCACTAACATTTGTCTGTTTGTATGGAAATTCATGTTTTTCAAATAAGTCATACTCATATTTCTAATCAAAACATTTGTAATAAAATGAACCATTGTTCTTAAAAATATGACTGCTGGTTTTACAATTCACAAATAGCATATGGTACTTCTAGTTGTTTTATATCTGAATGCATATATACTTTATGTTCATGCACAAAAGTACACATTTTCATTGTCTCCAAAAGGTCTTTTGTCTGTCTATAGCCCAGCTGGCGAGAGGTTACAGAACTCATAAGTTGCCCAAATCTCTGGATATTGTATTGTATTGCACCATCTGTGGGGTGTTAAATATGCCTTAATATTGCCAGCACTCCATGAATTTATATGTTAAATCAGTTACAGAACCTGGACTCCAAGAAGCTTCCTGAGAAAATGTTATTATGATGCATAACATTTTAGAAACATTTTTCCACTTGGCTTTGAAAAGCAACGAGCCGCCACTGACCTGGAAGTGTGCAGCTTCTGGCCCAATAAAGGAGTCAATTAAAAATAATTATTTTAAGGGCAAATCTCTTCATTTGGCACAATAGACAAATAACATCAAGCATCTGTAGACATTCTGAATTGGCAATAAAATATTAGTAGATACCTTAGGTTGTCAATATCTAGATCATTATTAACATTAGGTTTACTGTTTTAATACCGTGTACCTCTACTGTGGTATAGTATATACAGTATTCCTGTGTCAAGTAAAAAAAAAGCACAAGCATCAAAGTGTATTACATTAGATCTATATGAAACAAAACTAATGCCAATGAATAAATCACCTTTCTTAGGAAGAGCTATGAAAAATGTTTTAAATTGAACGTTCTCCACAGAAATTATAGGTACATTATCCATGCATATAGCCCCACATCTCAAGTGCTACCCATGCCGATAGTGCAGCTGCTCCCCTGGTGATCAGCTCTCCTGCACCTGTGGATTCCAGTCTGCCTTTTGGAAAGTTTCAGTGCTCCAGAAGCAAGTCTGTTCAGTTCCAAGGATTCCCCCAAAAGATGTCTCAGCAAGAAAGGGAGCCCTCAAACTACCAGGAACCATCAGTTGTCCAGACTCCCTATTGCAGCAGGAGGTGCTAGTCCCCCACAAGCACCCCCACACCATTGAGGCAGTGCCTCCAGTAATCCATGGAGGGGCAAAAAATAGAACTCCAAGTGTGAAAGATCTAAGCAACAACTGCCCTGCCCATAAGCGCCATTCTCCAAAGCACCAATCTACCTTTGCCTGATTTTGATGTGAACACCTTAAAGGGGCACCCCAAATCCAAACATTTCTTGCTCTCCTCACCACAAAGGCTCACATGGACCATTTAGCTACTTATCGCAAAAAAGCCTGACAGCAAGATCTGGGGCAGGTGTGGATGGAGGTTGCCACCTTACAAGACAGAGTTGACAGTTAAAGTTACCAAAACTCTCCTTGACTTGCAGGTGGCATCTGAGGCAGGAATAACATGAGGAAGGCCTGAAGCCATGCAAGCATATGACCTGCTGCCCTCTAATTAACAGTAACCTTCAATATGCTACTAGAATGAGACTACGATTGATATAGATCAAGCGCATTGTGCCCTGGGATCTTGTCATGCTGATCCAACCAGACTGTCAGATGTGATTGGCAGGATTCACTTCTATGAGATTAAGGAACAGATCATGCTGAAAACATCAGCTAAGTGGGAGTCAGAATCTGATGTTGCAATGACCTCTATTTTCCTGGATCTCTCCAGGGAAACCCTTAGACATAGATCTATCCTCAAACCCCTGCTAGCTGTCCTACAGGACGGAGGCCGTACCTGTGGAAGACCGCATATGTGGCCTGATACACCCAGAGGAACTACCAAATTTCCTTCAACAGCTTGATCTGCCGGACATGTCTCTTCCAGACTGGGACATGTTTACACCAGACCCGTCTTCCTTTGCACAAGGGGCCACGACCAGGAATTCTCCTACTTCTAGCCTGCTATCTAATCCAGGACCACAGCACCAAAAATCAAGTCAACAGATTTAAATGGATCGAAGCTACTCTGACTAACCATCACACTCAACTTACAACAGTGCACTAGTGATGAACTGGCATTGGTAGCCATGTAATTCTGCTGTTTAATATTTTCATTCTGTCTCAATGTTACCTTCTAATTGCCATCTTGTCTATGGGTCCACTTCCTCTTTACCTAAGCTATAGTTCTCACCGATTGCCAGAAGCGGTTTGTTAAACCTGACAGTATCAGCAATAGCTGGGGGCAGGAGCTCTGGGGACAAGTAACTTGAATCGCTCATCTGATATATTGTCCCACCATGGTTATGTTTAGCCTAACTGCCAAGAACCTGTACATTGGTTGTGCCTCCCTCCCCTCCTGTGGTTAGTCACTAGGTACACCTACTTCTTAAGATGGACTTAAGATGCTCCTTCATCCTCCTACCTTCAGGTAGACGTGGGTATAACTGGAGGCTAAACAAGTCACTACTGCAACACATGGTGCACCTCTCTGATTTCCGGGCTGAGGTTCAATGCTATGTTTAAGACTAGGTTCAAGTCCCAGGGTCAACATCTGCAAAGACTTTGTATGTTGTCTCCATGTTTGTGTGGGTTTCCTCCCAGACTCCACAAACATAATGGTTTGCTGATTAGATTGTGAGCCTCATTGCGGACAGGGACCGATTTGGCAAGTTCTGTGTAGCGCTGCCTAATCTGTGTGCACACATGGTTTGTTGACTTTTCTTGCCTAATGTATAGTTATTTTTTCTGTGCTGATGCAACTTTTATAGTAACAAGAAAATATTTAACAATTTTTTGTGTTATTATAGGTGAGATATGATTGTGGATTTTCATTATTTTAAATAATAAACATGATTTCACCTACTTTTATTTTCCTATTTTGTAAATCTACTATTATGAAACATAAATAAACCAAGATTGGTTTGTCAACTCTGTAATTGAAATGTCTACAGTAAATTGAACCTGCCAACAACAAAACCAAAGTGTCGATAGTGTAGTTACATATCCTTGATTGTAGGAATGTTATAACAACATATATAGATACATAATAGTGTGGTGTTGCTTTCTAATTTATTTATTTTTGGTTACTTTACTTTGTTTAGTGTCTCATAAACTGTAATACATTCATTGATTTTTTTTCTGGAACAAAGAACAGATAAGTCAGGAGGGGTTTTATGCTCTTAAAAGATCTTGGTTTTAAGCCTAAGGCATTCCTATATCTACAAACATTGGCCCACATTTTTTGTAGTCCAACAGGAAAGAAAAAATATGCACCTAAAGGGGCATTTTAGTGCTTAGACAGACTGTGTGCCATGATTCTGTCTGACGTGCTTCACAATTTCATCTGTGTCACAATTCTGCATCATGAACAAAGTGCACCAAAAAAGAAATGGTGCACACGTCCAGAGCAGTAAAGGGGGCGCCAGATTCATGTAGAAAGTGCACCACAATTAATGAATATGGCGTACCCTGCACACTTCACAGGCATAGTGTACTTTGCACTGTTTTTGATAAATGTATTGGTTGCCATGCAATGTAGCTCCTTCATCCTTTCAGCTGGAGCCTCCAGACCTCAGGAGCTGAAAGTCTTATTGGTCACTTATGAATAAAGGTACTGCATCTTTTGTTTTCAAACCTTCAAAATTGTGCCATTTTCATACTATTTAATATGTATCTATGTCAAGGGTGCTCCCATGAACCATGTCACCGTGCCCCGCAACATCTACTTACCCAATTTTGCTCCTGTTTCCGGTACCGCGGCCTTGTGCGTGCTTCCCAGTCTCCTAGGGCTTTTGGGAGATTTAAAAGCTCAGTTTGAGCCTATTTAACCCATTCTCTTCCCGCTCACCCCGCTGGATCTTTGTGCTATGTGCCTCTGAGAAAGCTTGTATTGTTGCCCTGTGCCTGCTTATTGACTTCCTGTTGTGCCCCCGGACCTCTTCCCATTTACGCTCAACCGCTGCCAGCCGTGACCTTCTGCTCTGCCTCTGATGTTGGATCATTTTTTTGGATCATAATGTCTAGAAAGGGAATTTTTGGTAATTTATCTCATGCATGAATCTGAAGCCTAGGGTGTTCAATTCAAGTCTCCCAGATGATAAAAATATCATCTATATACCATAGAGGGAATTCTAGAATTTGAAGGACCAAGTTATTATGTGCCCTAAGTTGTGTTCCTCTGGTCTTTAGATAGGATTCAACTGCAGACAAACTGAGATTATGGTGAATAGAAGAATAGAGGGCCCAATCATCTATGCTACCTAGATATGTGTCAGGTCCAACAGTGAGGCCCTGTTAACTTTTTAACAAGTCTGTTGTGTCCCTTGTGTAGGATGGTAAAGTACACACAGAAGGGGACAATATTTTATGTATATATAACGAGGTGTTGGCACAATTAGATATCCCCCAAGATGATTGGTCATTCTTGACATCATCCCCAACTCATTAATAGGGAATAATTCAAGAACGCATTTCAAGGAAGGACATTTTGGCACCATATACCTATTTCTACCCGATATTGTTACTGCACTTTTGATAAGATTAAGCAACAATTCTTTCAGAAAAATTGATCCTAAAACAGCAATAAAATTGAGTAAAATTATGGGGGGGTCAAAAATTATCTATATTGTGTAAAAATGAATCGGGTTTTAAAATTTGAAGAAGTTTCTTTCATAAGCAAACCCCTTTAACGCATTGTGACTGCATGACTACATAGTACTTGTTTAGTATCATGTAGTGAGACAGGAAAAGACAGTTGCAGTAATAAACTGCTTCTGCCATTTCTCTGGGGTCTCTGGCTGTCTCTGAAGACCATAGATGATCATCATGGTCCAGTATGGCTTTTGTCACAGTGAGCCTCTGTTGGTACACAGATGCTCAGTGGTGATGTCCTCACAATACCATAACACAGGCTGCAGCCAGAAGTTCTGACAGGTGTATTCTGTAGACACAACACCACCCATGAGACCTTCAGTGACCATTCTGGACCATAGGTGAGAACTGAAGTAAGTATAAAATTTATGAACCAAGAAACTCCTTTAATAAGCTTATTTGTTTTTGTACAGAAGATAATCAAATCTGTGTCAGATAACTAGCTTGTATTAATTTGACTTTCTGACATGTGAAAGGTCAGAACTTTGTGTAATTTTTCTAAAAAGAAAAAATTTGGTACCTCTTTACACCTAATCAACACTTGCACATGAGTAGTATTCAACTCAAAGTTGAATGCCACTATTAATTTGTTGGGTTGCAGCAGTTAGAAATCCCTTTAACTAGCTTATACTTTCCTTTTTGTGCTGCTACATGTGAGATGATAATGGTGATAGCCATGCTACATGTAAAGACAACACGTAAAAGATAGAATAAACTGGACTCTAGTTGTCTTAGAAATAAGGTTACAAATATATATTTTTTGCAAAAGCCATAAAAACAAAAACTGCTAAAATCTTAATTTATTTTTTCACTTTGTACCCTAACAATCATTTATGGGGGTTTTTTTTGTCCCTGGACTATTATTGACCTATTTATAGGTATGTCTGCCAGTGGCAGTCTGTAATAGAAGGCAGTATATTCACAATATACTAGAAAATAGTTGTATTTCAGGATAGTGTATGAGTGATCAGACCCCCTAGGGGCCCTGAAATAATAGTGAAAAAGGATTAAAAAGTGTAAAAAATGAAGTTCCCACTGGAGATCTGCTGTGAAGGGTCTCTGGTTGCGGGGACCTATGTAAGTAGGGTCCGCTGCCCTCCTCCGCCTTGCCTCCTCCAGTCACTGAAAGTCCCCCTCTAGTACTGCTGGCCATGGAGGGTCTGCCGTGGCCCAGAGCTTGTTTCATATATAAGGCGCAACGGACTATAAGGCGCACTTTGGATTTCTAAGGAAATCTTAGGTTTTTATGTGCGGCTTATAGTCCGAAAAATACGGTAATAAACTCTATGGGGGATATTTGTACACCAGTTTACATACAAGCCCTGAAATAATCGCAATTCCTGGGGTAACACCAGGCATTGTTATTTAACCCTTTATGCCACCTCCACACTAAGTAAGTTAGGAGAGGTATGGAAGGGGCACACTGAATGGCAAAGTGGGCTGGTGCAGGGTGTTTCTGCCCCCACATGAACACACCAGCTATAAGCTGAAATATAAAAGGACAATTTTATGGCAAGCATGGCCTTGTGGGTGCATTTGCTTGCTTGATAAATCCTTATATATCCCACATGCTGGGTCAGGGAAACATCAGTTTCCTGGCACACCATGCACCAGCATATGACAGATAACCCCCCCTTAAATAGTTATGAAAAAGTCATAACAGTTTAATAATAGATAATATATTAAAATATTATATATAGTATCTCCTTGATCTAAAGAATATAAAAACTGTGTCTTTTGGATTGCACAAAGTTTTATAAAATCCTGCTTGAAAAATGTCGCTACAGTGTTTCTTTGTGTTTCTGTAGCAGTGTATTTTGAATTTGTTTGCAGCTTCTAACTACTTTTCATAGAATATTAAATATTAAAACAAGGAAGTGCAATTTGTCACAAAGATAACAAGACTGCATATGGCTCTGTAAGTGGAAAAGAGTGGCCTTTAGAATGTGGGGAAGTGAAAAACTGAAAAGCATAAATTTATGCTGACATGGTCTTGAAAGGGTCAAATGTTATCATTATCAAAAAATCATTATGCACTGCTGGTTTTCAATCTGCAGCATCTCGATTATTTTTGCACATTAAGGTAGAGATTTAAATTTTGGTAATTAAAATGATCAAATATGGATAAGTTACCGAGAAATCACCATTGCCCCATCTGTCTCTAAGCTTCTTGTGCACATTTCTTCTGCAATATGCTGCCTTGACTTTATTGAATTTTCAAGTTGTAGAACAATGTCACATTGTCACTTATATTGCACTAGCAATAATTTTGTAATTTAAAGCATAATGCTTAGTTACTGAATGATTTATAAACTCTGCATGTACGCTGTGTTAGCATTTGTAGGATTTATGTGTTCATTGAAAGTTATTTTAAATGTCAGCATCTGTCACTTAAGCCTGCTCATAATCGGACCATTTATTTAAATATCCTAATAAACATATTAAACTCTACATGTTTAAGGCTTTCCCTATATTAATTATATGCAATGGAAATTTTAAAGTTTGAATGATGGCTGTATAAGATGTAATGAAATAGGTGATGTATGAGTTTCATAATTAAAAGGCACAATTGAGCAGTCTGTGAAATGTTAGGTATTCTAAAACCCCTGTTTCAAATTTCTTTTCTGCCAAAATGGCTATAAATCATAATTCAAAGTTTCTTTCACAGATAAGAAAACATACTGAGGCAAATATACTATGCCTACGCTGACAGTTTTCTGTAGAAGAAGGCGTGTAATAGGCCCCATTGCCACAAATTTCATAGAATATTCACCATGCATTTCACTTTAAGTGTGACAAGGAGGGGGCATCAATGACCTTGGCCTGCTGTATTTACTATTGTTTAAGATGGAAAATCTGCAGAAACTATAGATAAAGTCTTTGCCAGGTAAAACCTAATCAAAACTGGTCGGACCTTATGAAGATTCATTAAAAGTCATCAGTGGAGAAACTTGCATTGTTCATTAAATGCTTAAAGCCTTTAATATGATTTCCTATTACAGGCGGTCCCCTACTTAAGGACACCTAACTTACAGACAAAAGACCTCTGGTGAAGCTCTCTGGATGCTTTACTTTAGTCCCAGACTGCAATGATCAGTTGTAAGGTGTCTGTAATGAAGCTTTATTGATAATGCTTGGTCCAATTACAGCAAAAAATTTTGAAATTACAATTCGGGCAATAAAAAATGTCTAGATCTACAATTATAAAATATACAGTTTCTATTTACATACAAATTCAACTTAAGTACAAACCTATGGAACCTATCTTGTACGTAGCCCAGGAACTGTCTGTAGTTTAGAACTAGAGATGAGCGAACATACTCGTCCGAGCTTGATGCCCGTTCAAGCATTAGCGTACTCGCAACTGCTGGTTGCTTGGATGAATATTTCGCCAGCTCAAGAAAATGGCATCTCCCGCCGTTTTGAGTTTTGGCGTCCAGAAACAGGGCCAATCACAAGCCAGGAAGGGACTAAGGAGGGAATATTAAATGTTCAATTTTTTGTGAAGAACTTGGTTTAGTTAATGATGGCACACAAAATGGCACAAATAAAGCTTTTCGTACATGAGTTAAAATACATAAGATACTAAACCATATAGATCACTGTTTGGTAAGCCAACTTTAATGTCTAATATTTACAAAATGCAATAGAACCAATTACAGTTGCAGACTATGGACTGGTTGTAGTACTAATGGAGTCAGAGGAGAATAAAAATTTCAAGCTAAATCCACAATGGCTCTCAAAACTTGGAGACTCTCTAGATGTGAGGAGTTGGATAACTGAGTTCTGGGCTTGTAAACTATAGAACCGCGGACAAGCTGAGACGTGGGACACACTAAAAAGTGTATTTGAAAGGTATGTTTAACCCCTTAATGACCGCCGTATCGGCTTTTTACGGCGGTCATTAAGGGTACTTCTGATGCGATGCCTTTCTATGGCGGCGACGTCAGAAGAAGATTTCGGGCAACCGGGTCTCGCGGTTCTGCCTTCCTGGATGCCTCAGTTACTAACACTGTACACTGCAATACAAGTGTATTGCAGTTTTGTAAGGGCTTGAAACAAGCGATCAGATGATCGCTTGTTCAATCTGAGGATGGAAATTGTAAAAAAAAAAAGTAAAAAAAAAAAAAAAGATTAAATCATTTTATAATAAATTAAATAAATAAATAAAATAAAAGTCCCATAATCTCCCAGTTACACATATAATGCAAATAAAGTATATAAAACACAAAAACCAAACAAACGTACATATTGGTACTATCGTGTCCGTATTTATCTGTACAATAAATCCAAACCAATATTGAACCCGCTCAGTGAACGACAAAAAAAAACACGAAAAACTTCCGAATATACAATTTTTCATCAAACACCATCACAAAAAATGTTCTAAAAAGTGATTTAAAAAAGCTATGTTCCCTAATATGTACGACTGAATGAGCAAATCTTACGCAAAAAAATAAGCCTCCAACAGATCTGACAACAGAAAAATACAAAAGTTATGCCCGGCATGAAAAGTTGTCAATAGTAAAAAACAATGCAATTTTCTCCAATTTTGGTTTTTGCTCAGTTAAAATTGAGCAAAGATAAGAAAAAACTATATAAATGAGGCATCACCGCAATCGTAGTGAATCAGAGACTAAAGATAAAAATATTTTTACATTACGGTGCGGGCTGGGAAAAAAAATCCTAAATAAAAATTGATTATTTTGTTTGTGTCCCCCTTTGAAATAGTTAATAAAATCTCATGAATAAGCTATAGACCCCCAAAATGAATTATCTATACATTGTATCGCATCCCGTAAATAATAATGTTTACATTAACAAAAAAAATGTTAATTTATAGCTTGTACAATGTGACAATACAAGTCTGCTGTGAATGGCGCCTCCATTCATTCTATACTCGGCCATGCGCCCATACAGCAGTTTACGACCAAGTATGGGGTATCATACGTTGGGGAATCAAACGTTGCAGAGCATTTCATCATTTAATTTATTATGAAACTGTCAGTTTTGGCCTAAACTAATGTATTTTCTAAAAAAATTGAAAAGTTTCTAAATCGCAGGTCCATATTGTTTTAACCCATGTGAAACACTTAAAAGGTTAATAGACTCAATAGAAGTTGTTTTACATACGTTGAGGGGTGAACTTTTTATAGTGGGAACTTCTATTAAGTCTATTAACCCTTTAAGTGTTTCACATGGGTTAATAGACTCAATAGAAGTTGTTTTACATACGTTGAGGGGTGAACTTTTTATAGTGGGGTAATTTATGGGGTTTTACTATTATTTAGGCCTTTCAAAGTCACTTTAAAGCTGAGTTGTCCCTCAAAATGTGAGTTTTGGCAATTTTCATGAAAGTGAGAAAAATCGCACCTAAAGTTCTGCCCCTCATAACATCCTAGAAAAATTAAAGAACGCATAAAATATCATCTCAACATAAAGCAGATATTCCGTAAATGTTAATTATCAAGCTTTTTGGGTAATTTGGAAAATGAAGAATTTTTACAAACTTTTGCCAAATTTTCAGAACGAAATGCAAAACTTATCACTTAAATTTTTCAACTAACATGAAGTACAATGTGTCACGAGAAAACATTCTCAAAATCACCTGGATATATTAAAAAGGGACTAAGGTAGGGAATATTAAATGTTCAATTTTTTGTGAAGAACTTGGTTTAGTTAATGATGGCACACAAAATGGCACAAATAAAGCTTTTCGTACATGAGTTAAAATACATAAGATACTAAACCATATAGATCACTGTTTGGTAAGCCAACTTTAATGTCTAATATTTACAAAATGCAATAGAACCAATTACAGTTGCAGACTATGGACTGGTTGTAGTACTAATGGAGTCAGAGGAGAATAAAAATTTCAAGCTAAATCCACAATGGCTCTCAAAACTTGGAGACTCTCTAGATGTGAGGAGTTGGATAACTGAGTTCTGGGCTTGTAAACTATAGAACCGCGGACAAGCTGAGACGTGGGACACACTAAAAAGTGTATTTGAAAGGTATGTTTAACCCCTTAATGACCGCCGTATCGGCTTTTTACGGCGGTCATTAAGGGTACTTCTGATGCGATGCCTTTCTATGGCGGCGATGTCAGAAGAAGATTTCGGGCAACCGGGTCTCGCGGTTCTGCCTTCCTGGATGCCTCAGTTACTAACACTGTACACTGCAATACAAGTGTATTGCAGTTTTGTAAGGGCTTGAAACAAGCGATCAGATGATCGCTTGTTCAATCTGAGGATGGAAATTGTAAAAAAAAAAAGTAAAAAAAAAAAAAAAGATTAAATCATTTTATAATAAATTAAATAAATAAATAAAATAAAAGTCCCATAATCTCCCAGTTACACATATAATGCAAATAAAGTATATAAAACACAAAAACCAAACAAACGTACATATTGGTACTATCGTGTCCGTATTTATCTGTACAATAAATCCAAACCAATATTGAACCCGCTCAGTGAACGACAAAAAAAAACACGAAAAACTTCCGAATATACAATTTTTCATCAAACACCATCACAAAAAATGTTCTAAAAAGTGATTTAAAAAAGCTATGTTCCCTAATATGATACGACTGAATGAGCAAATCTTACGCAAAAAAATAAGCCTCCAACAGATCTGACAACAGAAAAATACAAAAGTTATGCCCGGCATGAAAAGTTGTCAATAGTAAAAAACAATGCAATTTTCTCAATTTTGGTTTTTGCTCAGTTAAAATTGAGCAAAGATAAGAAAAAACTATATAAATGAGGCATCACCGCAATCGTAGTGAATCAGAGACTAAAGATAAAAATATTTTTACATTACGGTGGCTGGGGAAAAAAAAATCCTAAATAAAAATTGATTATTTTGTTTGTGTCCCCCTTGAAATAGTAATAAATCTCATGAATAAGCTATAGACCCCCAAAAGAATTATCTATACATTGTATCGCATCCCGTAAATAATAATTTTACATTAACAAAAAAAAAGTTATTATAGCTTGTACAATGTGACAATACAAGTCTGCTGTGAATGGAGCCTCCATTCATTCTATACTCGGCCATGCGCCCCATACAGCAGTTTACACACCAGTATGGGGTATAATACGTTGGGGAGACAAACGTTTGCAGGGCGTTTCATCATTTAATTTATTGAAACTGTCAGGTTTGGCCTAAATTATGTATTTTCAAAATATTGAAAAGTTTCTAAATCGCAGGTCCATATGGTTTTAAACCCATGTGAACACTTAAAGGGTTAATAGACTCCTTAGGAAGTTGTTTTACATACGTTGAGGGGTGAACTTTTATAGTGGGGTAATTATGGGGTTTTACTATTATTAGGCCTTAAAGTCACTTTAAAGCTGAGTGTGTCCCTCAAAATGTGAGTTTTGGCAAATTTTCATGAAAGTGAGAAAAATCGCACTAAAGTCTGCCCTCATAACATCCTAGAAAAATTAAAGAACGCATAAAATATCATCTCAACATAAGCAGATATCCGTAAATGTTAATTATTCAAGCTTTTTGGGTAATTGGAAATGAAGAATTTTAAACAAACTTTTGCCAAATTTTCAGAACGAAATGCAAAACTTATCACTTAAATTTTTCAACTAACATGAAGTACAATGTGTCACGAGAAAACATTCTCAAAATCACCTGGATATATTAAAGCGTTCCGAAGTTATAACCAATTATCGTGAGACATGTCAGATTTGACAAATCAAGTCTGGTCATTGAGCTGAAAACTAGTGTCGGTGATAAGGGGTTAAAAAAGGAATAGTAGAAGCTAAAAGGAAATTTAATTATAAAGAACAACAGCTTCAACAGAAGTATAAAGATGTGGAAATAGCGGTGAGGAATCAACCAAGTAGAGAGAGCGGTAAATTACTGGTGGAAGCTAAAACAAATTATGTGGAATTTCTGGCAGGGAAGGCAGAACGTAAATTGTTTGTCAGAGCGAGACAAGTTTGTGGAACTGAATTTTATTCCTTTATTGAGAGCTATTAGGGATAGAATACATTGTTGGGACAGATTGCCACTATCAAAGTCTGACAGTAGTTCTCATTAAAATGATTATTTCGACCCCAAGTTCTGTTTGTAGTTTCTGCAAGCCCAGCATGGTTAGAAGAGTTCTATTTTAAGGTTATAGAATCAATATAAAAAAGTTAAGCTAAGTTACTTATATCATCCATTGGATGATTTACGGCGGATTTGGCAATACCATTTTTTTCGTGGTTAATTCATAGCTGCACAAATGACTAGATTGATAAAATGGGAAGACAATCCGACACTTCTAAAATTGATTAAAGCCACAAAGGGTACAATGAGCTAAATTTTTGAAATGCTTGAGAAAGGGACTAAGGTTGGGAATTAAATGTTCAATTTTTTGTGAAGAACTTGGTTTAGTTAATGATGGCACACAAAATGGCACAAATAAAGCTTTTCGTACATGAGTTAAAATACATAAGATACTAAACCATATAGATCACTGTTTGGTAAGCCAACTTTAATGTCTAATATTTACAAAATGCAATAGAACCAATTACAGTTGCAGACTATGGACTGGTTGTAGTACTAATGGAGTCAGAGGAGAATAAAAATTTCAAGCTAAATCCACAATGGCTCTCAAAACTTGGAGACTCTCTAGATGTGAGGAGTTGGATAACTGAGTTCTGGGCTTGTAAACTATAGAACCGCGGACAAGCTGAGACGTGGGACACACTAAAAAGTGTATTTGAAAGGTATGTTTAACCCCTTAATGACCGCCGTATCGGCTTTTTACGGCGGTCATTAAGGGTACTTCTGATGCGATGCCTTTCTATGGCGGCGATGTCAGAAGAGATTTCGGGCAACCGGGTCTCGCTGGTTCTGCCTTCCTGGATGCCTCAGTTACTAACACTGTACACTGCAATACAAGTGTATTGCAGTTTTGTAAGGGCTTGAAACAAGCGATCAGATGATCGCTTGTTCAATCTGAGGATGGAAATTGTAAAAAAAAAAAGTAAAAAAAAAAAAAAAGATTAAATCATTTTATAATAAATTAAATAAATAAATAAAATAAAAGTCCCATAATCTCCCAGTTACACATATAATGCAAATAAAGTATATAAAACACAAAAACCAAACAAACGTACATATTGGTACTATCGTGTCCGTATTTATCTGTACAATAAATCCAAACCAATATTGAACCCGCTCAGTGAACGACAAAAAAAAACACGAAAAACTTCCGAATATACAATTTTTCATCAAACACCATCACAAAAAATGTTCTAAAAAGTGATTTAAAAAAGCTATGTTCCCTAATATGTACGACTGAATGAGCAAATCTTACGCAAAAAAATAAGCCTCCAACAGATCTGACAACAGAAAAATACAAAAGTTATGCCCGGCATGAAAAGTTGTCAATAGTAAAAAACAATGCAATTTTCTCCAATTTTGGTTTTTGCTCAGTTAAAATTGAGCAAAGATAAGAAAAAACTATATAAATGAGGCATCACCGCAATCGTAGTGAATCAGAGACTAAAGATAAAAATATTTTTACATTACGGTGGGCTGGGGAAAAAAAAATCCTAAATAAAAATTGATTATTTTGTTTGTGTCCCCCTTGAAATAGTAATAAATCTCATGAATAAGCTATAGACCCCCAAAAGAATTATCTATACATTGTATCGCATCCCGTAAATATAATTTTACATTAACAAAAAAAAAGTTATTATAGCTTGTACAATGTGACATACAAGTCTGCTGTGAATGGAGCCTCCATTCATTCTATACTCGGCCATGCGCCCCATACAGCAGTTTACACACCAGTATGGGGTATAATACGTTGGGGAGAAAGTTGCAGGGCGTTTCATCATTTAATTTATTGAACTGTCAGTTTGGCCTAAATTAATTATTTTCAAAATAGAAAAGTTTCTAAATCGCAGGTCCATATGTTTTAAACCCATGTGAACACTTAAAGGGTAATAGACTCCTTAGGAAGTTGTTTTTACATACGTTGAGGGGGAAACTTTTATAGTGGGGTAATTATGGGGTTTTACTATAGTAGGCCTTATCAAAGTCACTTTAAAGCTGAGTTGTCCCTCAAAATGTGAGTTTTGGCAAATTTTCATGAAAGTGAGAAAAATCGCACCTAAAGTCTGCCCTCATAACATCCTAGAAAAATTAAAGAACGCATAAAAATATCATCTCAACATAAGCAGATATCCGTAAATGTTAATTATCAAGCTTTTTGGGTAATTTGGAAATGAAGAATTTTACAAAACTTTTGCCAAATTTTCAGAACGAAATGCAAAACTTATCACTTAAATTTTTCAACTAACATGAAGTACAATTGTGTCCGAGAAAACATTCTCAAAATCACCTGGATATATTAAAGCGTCCGAAGTTATAACCAATTATCGTTGAGACATGTCAGATTTGACAATCAAGTCTGGTCATTGAGCTGAAAAACTAGTGTCGGTGATAAGGGGTTTAAAAAAGGAATAGTAGAAGCTAAAAGGAAATTTAATTATAAAGACAACAGCTTCAACAGAAGTATAAAGATGTGGAAATAGCGGTGAGGAATCAACCAAGTAGAGAGAGCGGTAAATTACTGGTGGAAAGCTAAAACAAATTATGTGGAATTTCTGGCAGGGGAAGGCACGAACGTAAATTGTTTGTCAGAGCGAGACAAGTTTGTGGAACTGAATTTTATTCCTTTATTGAGAGCTATTAGGGATAGAATACAGTGTTGGGACAGATTGCCAATATCAAAGTCTGACAGTAGTTCTCATTAAAATGATTATTTCGACCCCAAGTTGTTGTAGTTTCTGCAAGCCCAGCATGGATATAAGAGTCCTATTTTAAGGTTATAGAATCAATATAAAAAAGTTAAGTTAAGTTACTTATATCATCCATTGGATGATTGACGGCGGATTGGGCAATACCATTTTTTTCGTGGTTAATTCATAGCTGCACAAATGACTAGATTGATAAAATGGGAAGACAATCCGACACTTCTAAAATTGATTAAAGCCACAAAGGGTACAATGAGCTAAATTTTTGAAATGCTTGAGAGTGTGATTTTGAGCACTACTGATTTTAAGCAATGGGGAATTTCTAAACTCCTATGGAAAGGATGGAAATTTTTTAAAAAGATATTGGGCGTTCATGGCTTTTCCGTGTAATTATCAGATCCCTGAATTGATAGAGATGTCAGACTCAAAGTATTGGGAAAAACATTGGGTTAAGTATGTATCACAATTTATAGAAGGAGGAAAGCTTAAATCTTTTGAGTACTTTGTTAATGTACATCATCTTGGAAAGGGGGATTTTTTGAGATATGGTCGAGTAGTGCACACTTTAGGGGATTATAGGAAAAGAAAAGGGCTTGGTTTGAGAGTAGTAACACAAGTTGACTTCTATGATATATAAGCACTTTGTGAGGTGTATGGCATTGGGTATTAGACATAAAGCACAAGATGGAAGAATGTAGTAGCAGGAGAAGTTATAGTTTGCATAGTATGGTATAGAGCATATAGAAATATCAGATACTGTTCTATTGCATGGAATCACAATTTAATTTAACATAGAATTTTGTATATGATTTATTTTTCACAGACACACTTATATAAAATGAAGTTGAGAGGGGACAATAGATACTTGAGATGCGGTGGGGAAGGGGCAAACTTTTTGCCACATAATTTGGTTTTGCCAAATTATTGGTGGATTTTGACAGCAGATTTTTGCTTATATTTCAAATTTAATAGGTACTGAGATGGGGGGGTTGGGTTTTGGAGGGTAAGGGATAAGTTTGTTATAAACGGCCGATATAAAGAAGTATGAAAAATGGGTGTGCTCCTGTTTTTATGTTGTTTTTACCGATGTTAATAAAGATTGTTAAATGGAGATTCAAAAAAATACCCACTTATTTATTGTAAAGTGCCAACATGAAAATTCAAGCAGTATCTTATTTTTAATTACTCTGCCACAGTACTACAATAACTCTTTGAATGTAGTTGGGAAAATTTGGATTATCACTGTCCATACCTCATCTCTCACCCTTCGGTGTCAGGCACCCAAAAATGTGTTGTGGGTGGAGGGAGGCCATCCTATTATAAGGCTGAAAAATTGGTACCATATGCATACCATACAAATGTCTTGGCATAACATTTGATTGCATAAGATTCTTTTTGCCTTACCAAGAAACAAAAGGGACTGCTAATGACTTAAAGGAAACCTACCACTTAAAAATGGTAGTTCTAACCCACAAATACACGGAGCATATTTTCATTAATTAAAGAAACCCCGATTGCTTTATTAAAGTGTTTTCTACCTTATATTACAACCCCCCTTCGGTGCACCACATTACGGCTTGGCGCACACTTGCATATGCGCATCTTCGCACGGACGGCCACGCACACGATAGCTCACTTCGTTGATAAAGGAATCAGGGATCTGAAAGCATATATTCCCAATTAATTTGATAAAATGCCTTCTTGGCATCGATGCCGAGAATTGATAGCAAGTCGTGAAAGAAAAAGGTGTTTCCATGTCTCCAGGCAAACCTGGATCAACAAAAACTATATACAAAAAGGTTTATTGCTCTCCAGAAAGACATCTAGGCCCCTCTTGAACATGTACAAATGATGAGCCATCACAACATCCTAGGGCGGAGACTCGCCGCTCACACAGCAAAGAATTCCTGTCTATGGTAGAACTGCCTCTCCTCTAGGTGTAGAGGATGCCTCCTTGTCTGGGCTGCAGGCCTGCATATAAAAAGATAATTGGAAAAATCCTTGAACTGCCTATTGAGGTATTTGTACATTGTAATGGAGTCTTCCCTTAGGCATCTTATTTTCTAAACTGAATAAGTCCAAGTTTCTAAAACTGTCATTGTATTCTAGTCCACCCTTTCCCTTTTTAAGCTTGGTTGTTCTCCTCAGCACCCATTCCAGTTATTTTATTTCTGTTTTATGCACAAAACTGTAACCAATATTTCATGTGTGGTCTGACCAGTGATTTGTAACAGGCATAACTATGTCCTTATCATGAGAATGTATGCCTCTCTTGATACATCCCATAATTATTTTTGCTTTAGCAGCAGACACCTGACTCTGATCACTAAAATTAAGTTTATAATCCACTAAAACCTCCAAGTCTTTTTCTCCTTCAGTTTTACCAAGAAATTCCCCTTTTAAAACATAACTATACGTTTTGTTTTCTCAAACTAAGTGCAATACCCTACAGCAGTGATGGCAAACCTTTTAGAGACCGAGTGCCCAACAACAAAGACCCGCTTATTTATCGCAAAGTGCCAACACAGAAATTTAATTTGTGATTTATACTCCCTTCTCTGTCACAGTTTTCATTGATAGCAGCAGCTGAGGACAGCAATAAAGCAGAAAATAGTCCCTGGTAGAGCTGTCACTTTAAAATAGCTCTATGCACAACAAGTCCTGGGCTGTCTGTGACTGCAGGAAGATACCTGGAGTCATCTCTGGTGATGGCCTGAGTGCCCACAGAAAGGGCTCTGAGTGCCACCTCTGGCACTAGTGCCATAGGTTAGCCATCACTGCCCTACAGGTATTAAAATGACACCTATAGGAAAGCTACATGGCAATTCTGTTGAATCTCTAATCTTCCCCATTTTGAAAGTCTTCTGGTTTATCTAAAGATTCTATCATCAAGAATTTGTTTGATTCCCGTTTAATGGATAGTTGCCCTGTTTCTTTCCTGAGCTTTCCACTTCTCTTTGACGGAAGTGATTGGGGCTGAAAATCAAATCTGTACCCCATGTAAAGTGATGGAATGCCTTCATGTTTACAGTGCTCAAAGTTGCATGCATCCCACAAAGGATTCAAAAAGGTTCAAATAATATTTGGAAATTCCATCACTAACATTTGTCTGTTTGTATGGAAATTCATGTTTTTCAAATAAGTCATACTCATATTTCTAATCAAAACATTTGTAATAAAATGAACCATTGTTCTTAAAAATATGACTGCTGGTTTTACAATTCACAAATAGCATATGGTACTTCTAGTTGTTTTATATCTGAATGCATATATACTTTATGTTCATGCACAAAAGTACACATTTTCATTGTCTCCAAAAGGTCTTTTGTCTGTCTATAGCCCAGCTGGCGAGAGGTTACAGAACTCATAAGTTGCCCAAATCTCTGGATATTGTATTGTATTGCACCATCTGTGGGGTGTTAAATATGCCTTAATATTGCCAGCACTCCATGAATTTATATGTTAAATCAGTTACAGAACCTGGACTCCAAGAAGCTTCCTGAGAAAATGTTATTATGATGCATAACATTTTAGAAACATTTTTCCACTTGGCTTTGAAAAGCAACGAGCCGCCACTGACCTGGAAGTGTGCAGCTTCTGGCCCAATAAAGGAGTCAATTAAAAATAATTATTTTAAGGGCAAATCTCTTCATTTGGCACAATAGACAAATAACATCAAGCATCTGTAGACATTCTGAATTGGCAATAAAATATTAGTAGATACCTTAGGTTGTCAATATCTAGATCATTATTAACATTAGGTTTACTGTTTTAATACCGTGTACCTCTACTGTGGTATAGTATATACAGTATTCCTGTGTCAAGTAAAAAAAAAGCACAAGCATCAAAGTGTATTACATTAGATCTATATGAAACAAAACTAATGCCAATGAATAAATCACCTTTCTTAGGAAGAGCTATGAAAAATGTTTTAAATTGAACGTTCTCCACAGAAATTATAGGTACATTATCCATGCATATAGCCCCACATCTCAAGTGCTACCCATGCCGATAGTGCAGCTGCTCCCCTGGTGATCAGCTCTCCTGCACCTGTGGATTCCAGTCTGCCTTTTGGAAAGTTTCAGTGCTCCAGAAGCAAGTCTGTTCAGTTCCAAGGATTCCCCCAAAAGATGTCTCAGCAAGAAAGGGAGCCCTCAAACTACCAGGAACCATCAGTTGTCCAGACTCCCTATTGCAGCAGGAGGTGCTAGTCCCCCACAAGCACCCCCACACCATTGAGGCAGTGCCTCCAGTAATCCATGGAGGGGCAAAAAATAGAACTCCAAGTGTGAAAGATCTAAGCAACAACTGCCCTGCCCATAAGCGCCATTCTCCAAAGCACCAATCTACCTTTGCCTGATTTTGATGTGAACACCTTAAAGGGGCACCCCAAATCCAAACATTTCTTGCTCTCCTCACCACAAAGGCTCACATGGACCATTTAGCTACTTATCGCAAAAAAGCCTGACAGCAAGATCTGGGGCAGGTGTGGATGGAGGTTGCCACCTTACAAGACAGAGTTGACAGTTAAAGTTACCAAAACTCTCCTTGACTTGCAGGTGGCATCTGAGGCAGGAATAACATGAGGAAGGCCTGAAGCCATGCAAGCATATGACCTGCTGCCCTCTAATTAACAGTAACCTTCAATATGCTACTAGAATGAGACTACGATTGATATAGATCAAGCGCATTGTGCCCTGGGATCTTGTCATGCTGATCCAACCAGACTGTCAGATGTGATTGGCAGGATTCACTTCTATGAGATTAAGGAACAGATCATGCTGAAAACATCAGCTAAGTGGGAGTCAGAATCTGATGTTGCAATGACCTCTATTTTCCTGGATCTCTCCAGGGAAACCCTTAGACATAGATCTATCCTCAAACCCCTGCTAGCTGTCCTACAGGACGGAGGCCGTACCTGTGGAAGACCGCATATGTGGCCTGATACACCCAGAGGAACTACCAAATTTCCTTCAACAGCTTGATCTGCCGGACATGTCTCTTCCAGACTGGGACATGTTTACACCAGACCCGTCTTCCTTTGCACAAGGGGCCACGACCAGGAATTCTCCTACTTCTAGCCTGCTATCTAATCCAGGACCACAGCACCAAAAATCAAGTCAACAGATTTAAATGGATCGAAGCTACTCTGACTAACCATCACACTCAACTTACAACAGTGCACTAGTGATGAACTGGCATTGGTAGCCATGTAATTCTGCTGTTTAATATTTTCATTCTGTCTCAATGTTACCTTCTAATTGCCATCTTGTCTATGGGTCCACTTCCTCTTTACCTAAGCTATAGTTCTCACCGATTGCCAGAAGCGGTTTGTTAAACCTGACAGTATCAGCAATAGCTGGGGGCAGGAGCTCTGGGGACAAGTAACTTGAATCGCTCATCTGATATATTGTCCCACCATGGTTATGTTTAGCCTAACTGCCAAGAACCTGTACATTGGTTGTGCCTCCCTCCCCTCCTGTGGTTAGTCACTAGGTACACCTACTTCTTAAGATGGACTTAAGATGCTCCTTCATCCTCCTACCTTCAGGTAGACGTGGGTATAACTGGAGGCTAAACAAGTCACTACTGCAACACATGGTGCACCTCTCTGATTTCCGGGCTGAGGTTCAATGCTATGTTTAAGACTAGGTTCAAGTCCCAGGGTCAACATCTGCAAAGACTTTGTATGTTGTCTCCATGTTTGTGTGGGTTTCCTCCCAGACTCCACAAACATAATGGTTTGCTGATTAGATTGTGAGCCTCATTGCGGACAGGGACCGATTTGGCAAGTTCTGTGTAGCGCTGCCTAATCTGTGTGCACACATGGTTTGTTGACTTTTCTTGCCTAATGTATAGTTATTTTTTCTGTGCTGATGCAACTTTTATAGTAACAAGAAAATATTTAACAATTTTTTGTGTTATTATAGGTGAGATATGATTGTGGATTTTCATTATTTTAAATAATAAACATGATTTCACCTACTTTTATTTTCCTATTTTGTAAATCTACTATTATGAAACATAAATAAACCAAGATTGGTTTGTCAACTCTGTAATTGAAATGTCTACAGTAAATTGAACCTGCCAACAACAAAACCAAAGTGTCGATAGTGTAGTTACATATCCTTGATTGTAGGAATGTTATAACAACATATATAGATACATAATAGTGTGGTGTTGCTTTCTAATTTATTTATTTTTGGTTACTTTACTTTGTTTAGTGTCTCATAAACTGTAATACATTCATTGATTTTTTTTCTGGAACAAAGAACAGATAAGTCAGGAGGGGTTTTATGCTCTTAAAAGATCTTGGTTTTAAGCCTAAGGCATTCCTATATCTACAAACATTGGCCCACATTTTTTGTAGTCCAACAGGAAAGAAAAAATATGCACCTAAAGGGGCATTTTAGTGCTTAGACAGACTGTGTGCCATGATTCTGTCTGACGTGCTTCACAATTTCATCTGTGTCACAATTCTGCATCATGAACAAAGTGCACCAAAAAAGAAATGGTGCACACGTCCAGAGCAGTAAAGGGGGCGCCAGATTCATGTAGAAAGTGCACCACAATTAATGAATATGGCGTACCCTGCACACTTCACAGGCATAGTGTACTTTGCACTGTTTTTGATAAATGTATTGGTTGCCATGCAATGTAGCTCCTTCATCCTTTCAGCTGGAGCCTCCAGACCTCAGGAGCTGAAAGTCTTATTGGTCACTTATGAATAAAGGTACTGCATCTTTTGTTTTCAAACCTTCAAAATTGTGCCATTTTCATACTATTTAATATGTATCTATGTCAAGGGTGCTCCCATGAACCATGTCACCGTGCCCCGCAACATCTACTTACCCAATTTTGCTCCTGTTTCCGGTACCGCGGCCTTGTGCGTGCTTCCCAGTCTCCTAGGGCTTTTGGGAGATTTAAAAGCTCAGTTTGAGCCTATTTAACCCATTCTCTTCCCGCTCACCCCGCTGGATCTTTGTGCTATGTGCCTCTGAGAAAGCTTGTATTGTTGCCCTGTGCCTGCTTATTGACTTCCTGTTGTGCCCCCGGACCTCTTCCCATTTACGCTCAACCGCTGCCAGCCGTGACCTTCTGCTCTGCCTCTGATGTTGGATCATTTTTTTGGATCATAATGTCTAGAAAGGGAATTTTTGGTAATTTATCTCATGCATGAATCTGAAGCCTAGGGTGTTCAATTCAAGTCTCCCAGATGATAAAAATATCATCTATATACCATAGAGGGAATTCTAGAATTTGAAGGACCAAGTTATTATGTGCCCTAAGTTGTGTTCCTCTGGTCTTTAGATAGGATTCAACTGCAGACAAACTGAGATTATGGTGAATAGAAGAATAGAGGGCCCAATCATCTATGCTACCTAGATATGTGTCAGGTCCAACAGTGAGGCCCTGTTAACTTTTTAACAAGTCTGTTGTGTCCCTTGTGTAGGATGGTAAAGTACACACAGAAGGGGACAATATTTTATGTATATATAACGAGGTGTTGGCACAATTAGATATCCCCCAAGATGATTGGTCATTCTTGACATCATCCCCAACTCATTAATAGGGAATAATTCAAGAACGCATTTCAAGGAAGGACATTTTGGCACCATATACCTATTTCTACCCGATATTGTTACTGCACTTTTGATAAGATTAAGCAACAATTCTTTCAGAAAAATTGATCCTAAAACAGCAATAAAATTGAGTAAAATTATGGGGGGGTCAAAAATTATCTATATTGTGTAAAAATGAATCGGGTTTTAAAATTTGAAGAAGTTTCTTTCATAAGCAAACCCCTTTAACGCATTGTGACTGCATGACTACATAGTACTTGTTTAGTATCATGTAGTGAGACAGGAAAAGACAGTTGCAGTAATAAACTGCTTCTGCCATTTCTCTGGGGTCTCTGGCTGTCTCTGAAGACCATAGATGATCATCATGGTCCAGTATGGCTTTTGTCACAGTGAGCCTCTGTTGGTACACAGATGCTCAGTGGTGATGTCCTCACAATACCATAACACAGGCTGCAGCCAGAAGTTCTGACAGGTGTATTCTGTAGACACAACACCACCCATGAGACCTTCAGTGACCATTCTGGACCATAGGTGAGAACTGAAGTAAGTATAAAATTTATGAACCAAGAAACTCCTTTAATAAGCTTATTTGTTTTTGTACAGAAGATAATCAAATCTGTGTCAGATAACTAGCTTGTATTAATTTGACTTTCTGACATGTGAAAGGTCAGAACTTTGTGTAATTTTTCTAAAAAGAAAAAATTTGGTACCTCTTTACACCTAATCAACACTTGCACATGAGTAGTATTCAACTCAAAGTTGAATGCCACTATTAATTTGTTGGGTTGCAGCAGTTAGAAATCCCTTTAACTAGCTTATACTTTCCTTTTTGTGCTGCTACATGTGAGATGATAATGGTGATAGCCATGCTACATGTAAAGACAACACGTAAAAGATAGAATAAACTGGACTCTAGTTGTCTTAGAAATAAGGTTACAAATATATATTTTTTGCAAAAGCCATAAAAACAAAAACTGCTAAAATCTTAATTTATTTTTTCACTTTGTACCCTAACAATCATTTATGGGGGTTTTTTTTGTCCCTGGACTATTATTGACCTATTTATAGGTATGTCTGCCAGTGGCAGTCTGTAATAGAAGGCAGTATATTCACAATATACTAGAAAATAGTTGTATTTCAGGATAGTGTATGAGTGATCAGACCCCCTAGGGGCCCTGAAATAATAGTGAAAAAGGATTAAAAAGTGTAAAAAATGAAGTTCCCACTGGAGATCTGCTGTGAAGGGTCTCTGGTTGCGGGGACCTATGTAAGTAGGGTCCGCTGCCCTCCTCCGCCTTGCCTCCTCCAGTCACTGAAAGTCCCCCTCTAGTACTGCTGGCCATGGAGGGTCTGCCGTGGCCCAGAGCTTGTTTCATATATAAGGCGCAACGGACTATAAGGCGCACTTTGGATTTCTAAGGAAATCTTAGGTTTTTATGTGCGGCTTATAGTCCGAAAAATACGGTAATAAACTCTATGGGGGATATTTGTACACCAGTTTACATACAAGCCCTGAAATAATCGCAATTCCTGGGGTAACACCAGGCATTGTTATTTAACCCTTTATGCCACCTCCACACTAAGTAAGTTAGGAGAGGTATGGAAGGGGCACACTGAATGGCAAAGTGGGCTGGTGCAGGGTGTTTCTGCCCCCACATGAACACACCAGCTATAAGCTGAAATATAAAAGGACAATTTTATGGCAAGCATGGCCTTGTGGGTGCATTTGCTTGCTTGATAAATCCTTATATATCCCACATGCTGGGTCAGGGAAACATCAGTTTCCTGGCACACCATGCACCAGCATATGACAGATAACCCCCCCTTAAATAGTTATGAAAAAGTCATAACAGTTTAATAATAGATAATATATTAAAATATTATATATAGTATCTCCTTGATCTAAAGAATATAAAAACTGTGTCTTTTGGATTGCACAAAGTTTTATAAAATCCTGCTTGAAAAATGTCGCTACAGTGTTTCTTTGTGTTTCTGTAGCAGTGTATTTTGAATTTGTTTGCAGCTTCTAACTACTTTTCATAGAATATTAAATATTAAAACAAGGAAGTGCAATTTGTCACAAAGATAACAAGACTGCATATGGCTCTGTAAGTGGAAAAGAGTGGCCTTTAGAATGTGGGGAAGTGAAAAACTGAAAAGCATAAATTTATGCTGACATGGTCTTGAAAGGGTCAAATGTTATCATTATCAAAAAATCATTATGCACTGCTGGTTTTCAATCTGCAGCATCTCGATTATTTTTGCACATTAAGGTAGAGATTTAAATTTTGGTAATTAAAATGATCAAATATGGATAAGTTACCGAGAAATCACCATTGCCCCATCTGTCTCTAAGCTTCTTGTGCACATTTCTTCTGCAATATGCTGCCTTGACTTTATTGAATTTTCAAGTTGTAGAACAATGTCACATTGTCACTTATATTGCACTAGCAATAATTTTGTAATTTAAAGCATAATGCTTAGTTACTGAATGATTTATAAACTCTGCATGTACGCTGTGTTAGCATTTGTAGGATTTATGTGTTCATTGAAAGTTATTTTAAATGTCAGCATCTGTCACTTAAGCCTGCTCATAATCGGACCATTTATTTAAATATCCTAATAAACATATTAAACTCTACATGTTTAAGGCTTTCCCTATATTAATTATATGCAATGGAAATTTTAAAGTTTGAATGATGGCTGTATAAGATGTAATGAAATAGGTGATGTATGAGTTTCATAATTAAAAGGCACAATTGAGCAGTCTGTGAAATGTTAGGTATTCTAAAACCCCTGTTTCAAATTTCTTTTCTGCCAAAATGGCTATAAATCATAATTCAAAGTTTCTTTCACAGATAAGAAAACATACTGAGGCAAATATACTATGCCTACGCTGACAGTTTTCTGTAGAAGAAGGCGTGTAATAGGCCCCATTGCCACAAATTTCATAGAATATTCACCATGCATTTCACTTTAAGTGTGACAAGGAGGGGGCATCAATGACCTTGGCCTGCTGTATTTACTATTGTTTAAGATGGAAAATCTGCAGAAACTATAGATAAAGTCTTTGCCAGGTAAAACCTAATCAAAACTGGTCGGACCTTATGAAGATTCATTAAAAGTCATCAGTGGAGAAACTTGCATTGTTCATTAAATGCTTAAAGCCTTTAATATGATTTCCTATTACAGGCGGTCCCCTACTTAAGGACACCTAACTTACAGACAAAAGACCTCTGGTGAAGCTCTCTGGATGCTTTACTTTAGTCCCAGACTGCAATGATCAGTTGTAAGGTGTCTGTAATGAAGCTTTATTGATAATGCTTGGTCCAATTACAGCAAAAAATTTTGAAATTACAATTCGGGCAATAAAAAATGTCTAGATCTACAATTATAAAATATACAGTTTCTATTTACATACAAATTCAACTTAAGTACAAACCTATGGAACCTATCTTGTACGTAGCCCAGGAACTGTCTGTAGTTTAGAACTAGAGATGAGCGAACATACTCGTCCGAGCTTGATGCCCGTTCAAGCATTAGCGTACTCGCAACTGCTGGTTGCTTGGATGAATATTTCGCCAGCTCAAGAAAATGGCATCTCCCGCCGTTTTGAGTTTTGGCGTCCAGAAACAGGGCCAATCACAAGCCAGG